>CAJUYG010001420.1:52771-71346 GCA_910591675.1 Galerucella calmariensis
TGTCACTGGGTCCTAGAATTTTTAGTCCAGCGGCTTCCCTGGCTAAATAATCAGCCATGCGATTTCCTTTACTCCTGTCGTGCCCTTTAACCCACCTCAGGATAATGTTGTTATCTGCCGAGACGTCAGCTAAATCTTGGTGGCACTCTAGTACTAGCCTCGATATAACACGTTGTCTGTTCAAGGCTAATAGGGCTTGTCTACTATCAGTGCAGATTATTATGGTTTTGCCAGAAATTCCTCTTCTGGTTAGTTCTTTTGTGGCAATTGAGATACCAGCCAGTTCTGTTTGAACCACGCTGGTATTGTTTCCCATTCCCCACTTAATCTTGAGGCTCAGTGCTCTCGAGTAAACTCCACAGCCTGAGCCTTCTTTCATTTTTGAACCATCTGTATATATGCGTATTGCATTTGCAGCATCTGGCTCTGTGTTCTGTTTTATTTGAATTTTGTAGGGTTTGTTAAACAAAAACCTTGGTTCAATTGCATCGTTGGCTGCCTGCAGGAGAGGTAGCGCAGTGAGCGCTTCCTTCCATAGGCTTAACCTCAATTGGCCCATTCCTACTTCGGGGTTTTTACCAGCCGTGCGCAATCGTACCATGGCCATTAACGCAACCTCCTTGACGTGTAGGTCCAGAGGGGTCAGACCAGTAATTAGTTCCATTGCTGTGGTTGGTGTTGTTCTCATGGCTCCTGTGATGTTTAAGCAAGCCATTCGCTGTATTTGATATAATTTTTGGATGGCCGTTGCTTGTAGAACCTTCGGTCCCCATGCAATTGCTCCATACGTTAACATGGGTCTTATTATTGCAGTGTAGATCCAGGTGACCACACGGGGCGACAGACCCCATGTGCGTCCCACTGTCCTCCGACACTGCTCATATGCCACATATGCTCTTTTTGCTCTGCTGTGTAGATGAGAGTTCCATGTTAGTTTCCTGTCGAGGGTAATACCATGGTATTTCACCTCTTCCGAAAAGTTTAGTTTGCTTTTGAAGATTATTGTCCCTTATTTTTTTGAGGGCACAGTTAATGGTGAGGCTTATTTAGATTTTTTGATTAACTTTCCAATGCCTACATTAGAAAGACTTTTTCCTGATTGTTAATCATCCGAATGAGATAGATCGACATATTTACTACCAACAAGACGGAGCTCCGCCGCATTTTTCCCAATAGGTGGATTGGAAGTCGTGGAACGATCGAACGGCCGGCTAGATCCCCGATGTGACTCTTCTCGATTTCTTCTTATGAGGTTATTTAAAATCTCAAGTATATTTCAATACGCCAGACAATATTGCTGATTTAAAACTTGGGATAACGGAAGAAATTAACAAAATGTTGTACCAGAATTCCAATATCGCCTCGGTTATTGCCAAGAAGTGAATGGTGGTCATTTTGAACATTTAATTTAATTGTAAATTACATTGAAAAGTAAATTTTAAATATTATGCTACATTATTATCTTCAATCTTGTTTTGTGATCTTAAAAATTAGTTATGATCGCACCAAATTTAAAAAAATACTATATTGCTGAACAGAGGACTAAAATCTCTTTCCAACAAGGTGCCACACGACCCTTTCTTATTTAAAATTTTCGAGGGGGTGCTGAAGGGGGATAATATTTTCATACTGTAAATTGTCAATTTAAGAATAAATGTTTCAGGTTTTTTCCACATAGTACATAATAACGCTAAAATTGAATTTATTCCATACATATGAACCGCATTGTACACGTATATTACCATTCTGCAATTTCAAGCTAAGTGAACAGCCGATTTATCAGGCGGGTTTATATTCTGATTAGAAATATTCTTCGGGTGTTGCCAATCATTATTTAAGAATAACCGTACGCCTGACTGGGGGTCTATTCACTAACAATGAGAGCTCCTACGAGAGTACACACTTATAAAGTGCGCATGCGAGCTCTCTCGAAATTGCAAATTATAATATAGCCCGCATGCGCACTTTATAAGTGTGTACTCTCGTAGGAGCTATAACTGTTAGTGAATAGACCCCCTGGTCGGGAATTAGCATTAGAATTTAGCAAAGCTAAACGGGAAACTAGGAAACATTTGAGTATCATTATTCCAGGGGTCCAATATGTACCAGACCAACACTAGTTTGAAAAGAAGAATGAGACAAAAATGTCAATAACCTCACCTGTCATAATAAACTTGAGATCCATGTAAATCCACAGCTCCTGGTTTATTCAACAACTTCGCTCCTTGGGTCGCTCTATGTTGCGTTCTACATCTACACGGATCGTGTTTGTCCAAATAATGAGACAGCGTATCCCATCCGCCTCCGACTCGAACCATCACGTGATTTCTGAGAATCTGAAATTATACAACAAACAAAAACCGAATTAAAATTCCACCTTTAAACCAACATACACATATAAATCAATTATACTAAAAACATGTACATAGAGGATATACCTATATCTAGTTTTTACTAAAACTTCGCCGTCCATTTGTATGTCATCAGGCTGTATCTTATGAGGTTATGAGACGTTATAGTTAGACAGTTGTAATTTTCACAGATGGTGTATTTCTGTTGGAAAGTATTATTATAGTTTCCTGTAATATTGTCGTATAAAGCGCGTTACCAATAGATATCGCAGAATAATAATTATTACAACGCTTTATAAGTTTAGAAAAATATTTTTCAGAGACAGTGACCTTTCAACTAATACAATATTATATGAGTTTCACTTGAATGTATGTATATTTTTATACAGTGTGGAAACCACTTATGGAATAAAATTGTTTGTCATTTTTTTTTGAAAATTATAAAAAATGCCGAGACACGTCAACTATTGAATTGAGTTGTGCGTTATGTAAACGTAAATTAAAATGTACAGGGTGATTCACGCAAGTATGCCATAGACGGTGTTGTTTTTTTTTAATGAAACACCCTGTATATTTGCATATTTTTGAAATTCTCTTAATGAACCGATTCCAACAAACTAAATAATGTATGGTCAATTTATTATGAATTATACAGGGTGAAATTTTAAAATTAATAATTTATTACACTTTTTTAAATTAGCTCAATATGGATTTATCAAAAATCTAAACTAACTAATTATTAGACGTATTTGTATATTAAACAAAACCTGCTACACCCATGAATTTTATCATAAATACCTTAAAATTGCCTAAAAACGCCAATAATTAGACAAAATTGGTAAATAATGTGGATTGTTTTAAATCGGTAAATAATGTGGATTGTTTTCTATTCTGTCAGTTGTTGATGAGTTGACAGTTTATACTGAAAAAGTGAAATCTTTGTCAAACACTCTTTCCTTGTCGACATAACAATGAAATATTTAACTGAGACTCACCGAATTGAGATTTTAATGATGATCGGGTACGGGGATAACTAAAAGAAAACCACACTTCGTTGAAGATGATGTGAAAGTGGATATTTTGTTAAGTGTCTACAAATTAACTTTTGTGCAGGAGTTAACAGAAGACGATCCAGATCGTAGAATGGAATTTTTATTTGCCTGGAAGACTCTGTTTGCTGCCATTATTTTCTCCTTAATTTCCATTTCTCCATCCCTACTGTTGGTTATTGTAACTCCTAAATATTTTATTTTATCAACTTCTTCAAGTGCACAATTACTGCCCACGAAGTCATGTGAGAGATAGATATGAGAAGGATTTTAAACTACTTTGATTGAAATTTCCCGTAAATTCTTCAATCAATTGTACAAAGCTGGAAGTCAACACCCGAAGACATTGTAGGTCGCCAAAATAATGTCTCATCCACGTCAACAACAATTTTATAAAACGAAGTACTATCTAATGGAGGATATTTTTATCTTTTATAACATGATGATGATTATGTCTTACCGAAACTAGTAGCAAAACTTGATTGGTTCTATTTTGGACAATGAATTACATTGTGATTTGAGTTGGAGTTTTATTAGGACTTTTTAACTGAAAAGTACAAATTTTCTATTTTCTTGAATTTCTTGACACTTAACGTAACTACCAGTTTCCTTTTAAAATTACAATTAGCTTCTGTTATATCATAGACAACGACATAGACAACGGTCGCCTCAACTACAAGATGTCTTCCATGTTACAACTGTCTATTCCTTCTCACGCTGGTTGTTGAAATTTTAATATATGAACATTTGAATGTCTTACAATTTGATTGTTATTTATGATCGCCAATTACATTTTCTTTGGATTAATGAGAGAATATTGATGTAATTAAATCGATATAAATATTTTCACGTGATTGGTAATGTTTACTATGTTTAGAAATAAACAGTCTCATTTATTATTAATTCAGACATATTTACCTATTTTGGTTGTTAAATAGGTATATTAAGAGATAAATTCTACGGATTAAGCCGAACAGTTATGTCATAACGTAATAATAAAAATAATTGTCTGATTATTTATAATAAAGTACACATGCATTAAACATAATTGGAAAAAAAAACGAGAAATCCTTGAGAATTACAAAACGGTAAGTAGGTATGTGAGCTCAGCTTCTTTGTTTAGAGCGGTTAACCTACTCAATTGATTTTTTAATCAAGACGTATTAAAATATTTGATATGTTGCGATATTGAAGAATACGGAAAAACTCTTTCGCGACTTAGGTACACTTGTAAGATGGGCGTTATAAGTACTACCTGATATCGTCTGTATGTTCCTTGTGATGTATAAATTACTCTTTCCGTTATTTGTTGGGAAATTAAACCACAATATTTTTTGTATTTCTATGCGTAACTATACTTGTCAGATGGAGACCAGAATTTATAAAAAACTCAAATAATCTTGTGAAGAAGTTTTTTTTAATTGTTAATTTTATTTTTAAATAATTATTCTGCTTGATATTATTAACGACAACATGTAGACGTTTAAAATATTTAGCAGAATATTCATTATTATAGATAATAGTACGCTACCCTTCATGAGGGAGTCCGACTGGCAACATCTACTTATAACAGCATCGTATATTTAAAAAGGGAAACCGTAGCATTATACAAATTGGACATTCAAGAACTGTACGTTTACCACAAAAAAATTAGTGGACACATAAAATTGAATTGTTAAATTTTCAATTTGAAGTATATATTACAGTTTATAGAAATTTTTATTTTCTAGATTTTTTCTTAAGTGGGTCGTAGAAAAATTATGCTGTTCGACTCGAGTGGATTGTCTATATCGCACTTGAACGATTGAGTACTCCGCCTACGGTGTCGTGCTCAAACTTCGTCCTCGTGCGATATGGCCATCATATCCACACTAATTGCACAAACTACTATTTCTATCAAAATATGCCCTTTTACATTTAAAACCAATCTGCCAAATGTCAAATCAATGTATCCATCCATTTTAAATTAAAACATTCAAGTTTTCAAAATTTCAACACCCTGTATTTCGAAAAGTACCTAAATGTGCTAGACCCCTTAATCCTCATATCATTTTGTCCAATTTTACGAGACATGCAAACGTTGTAATTACCCTTAACGTTCGAGATGCTTATACCATTTTTTGCGCGATCGTATTGAAATAAATTCCGAATAAAATAATTTAAATTTCTTCGAAATGAACAAAAAAGATCATCCGCGCAAAAAAAATTATGGAAATAATAGTAAAATTGTATCCGAACAAATTCAAGTAGATTACCAGCACTGCGAATACCAGCTTTGCATAGAATTTTAATATAGCATCAGTGGTTCAGTGGCAGAATGCTTGCCTTCCACGCGGGCGGCCGGGGTTCGAATCCCGGCCGGAGCATATGAATCGCTTCTTCGTAAACGAGAGAGAGACTAAGGAGAGAGCACAAGCACGCAAGCAAGGCACATAAAGAAACAACGTAATATAATGTAGCGTAACGGTCAGATCTTTTGCTTCGCGACCCCTGGTCGCTCAAACATAACCTGACGTAAAGAACTAAAGTTCTAAAAAAAATTATAATTAATAAGAATCAACTAAATGAAATTGAAAGACTACAACTAGCTGCATATTACTAAAGCAAATAAAATCTGGTACAAATACTACAAATATCTCAAAAAACAATAGCCTAAAAACAACTGAATTATGGGTGATAACTAAAATTAACAAAAATCACATTAAAAACTATTCAAAGTATCACAAAACAGCTGAATTGAAGGATACATGGGAGGAATTATCGAGAAAAGCAATGGAGACATATATAAAAAAACCGGCCAAATGCGAGTCGGACTTGCGAACGAAGTTCCCGTACCATTGTCGATGAAAACATACATACATACAAGTAAGACTGATATAATTGATTTGGCTGATTGATTTTACTTTTGTGATTGATATTTATAGTTCAACTAAGCCACGGCGCCAGCTACCTGTTGCCGTTATCAATATCAAACAAAAACGAGCCAAAAATCACATTTTTTAATATTTATTTCATTTGTCATATGTGACTATTTCAACATTCTTATTATAACGGTTCATGAGATACAGCCCGGTGACAGACTTACGGACCGCAAGTAATATGGTCCGTTTTTAACATGTGAGTACAAGACCCTGAAATTCACTAGTTAGTTAAGCTTTCGTTGCACTTCATCGGAACAAAATTCGTGATTAAAAAATATTAAAATATAAAAAATCTCATTTATATAAAAAATGCAGAAATTTTTTATAAAAACACGTCCGAAGGCTGTTCTCATTCGCATATTTGTATATTAAATAAATAATTCATAGGGATACTCACCCTTACAAAAATAAGAGCTTTGGTATCTCCAATCCTATATTTTCCCTCGGATACTCTTATCATGGGAAACTGGGTTGGACAGGTACATTTTTCCACTAAATCTCTAACCTGAAATAAAAATTTATATATTTTAGTTATTTATTGTTAATATATAAACAAACAGAATATTACGGAAACTTCAAGTACATATATATTTTGTCATTCATCTATTTTTAGTCACATTATGCTTTTCCCGAATGATAAAGATATCCAATATACTGATTGTACCACTTAGATCAATCTCACCAGTTAGGTTAGGTGTGTGGTGAGTGGGTCTATAAGCATAGCATATAAACAAAGAATGCATAGCATACTTGATTGAAAAATTATGGGTTTCTATTGATTAAAAATCTGTATCGTAATGGGTATCATTATGAAACGGATTATGGGCATATAAGTGCATTGTTATAACACGGGTGTAGAAAAACATAATTAACGTCAAACGAATTTTATTCAACAGTAATCGTAAGCGACCTTTTACCAGCGCCCTGCGTTATTCGAAAATGTGACTGAGCCTAGCTTCATTGTTATTGTGCTTGACTGATAGTTTTGGACTGTTGGAAAAAACCTTTTAAAAATCAGTTTATTAAAATTAATTATCACAATGTTTCACTGGTTGATTTGAGTGGCCCACTTTGTTTATTTTAGTTAATCATAATCCGTAATTAGCACTTAAAATTAAAACCGATGCAATTATTTTCAAATATCTTTTGTATGTTCCTTGTGATGTATTCATTATTCTTTTTTAGCGTAATTGTTTATTCAATAGAAAAAAATTAAGTACACTTAATTTTTTTCCGTACATTCTGTGTTATTCTATACACAATACCAAGGTCAACAGTATGCTGCTTTTAGAAGATATTAACATTCAAAAAACAAATTCAAAAAATATTTATTTTTTTGTTTATGGGCAATCGTATTTTTGTTAATAAGTGAATGCACGAAAATTAAGTAACCAGCTGATAATATTAAATTGAAAGTAATTGATTTCCATGAAATTTTCCTGAAATATAAACACGATTTTATTTGAATATTTTCTTAATCTTACAAAGCTGTAGGTGAATCTAGATCCTGTTGGTATTTGATTTTAATGTTCATTTCTCCACGACTAAATGATAACGCACAAATTATTTTTACATATTTAGCTGCATAATGATATAAATTCTTCACACCAGTGAATAATAAAAAGAATCCACTCTCGTTAGCCAATCACATTCTATTATTATCAGAATTCACGCTAAAGTGAATTAAAATGAATAAATCAGTTTCTGACAGCGCGTCGTTTGAAACGTCAAAATAATTATAAAATCATAATTTTACGTATTATAAGAGAAAAAAATTGACAACAGTAGCGATAGTGAATGTGTACGCCTCCCGGAATTAATTTCATTTATAAATGTAAGGGTTCCGTTTAAAAATATGCATTACGTATACCTATATATTTACTTTTTACATTTTTATAAATATGCTCTATAGCCTAGTGGTGGTTGACTATGGCGCGGACGATCGAGGTTCGATCCTCACTGGAAGTTTTTTCTTTATAGCCGTGGAGAAAGTATAGTCTTTCACTTGTGTAAAATGGCTATTATTCACTTGGATCATTCCAAAACTCACTCGCTGCGCTCCCTCGTTTTGGAAACTTCATCCGCGTGAATAATAGCCATCATTCTGCACTTTTTGAAGAATATACTATTCTGGGTAACTCCAAAGTATTTTAGAAAAAGATTCGGTAGCTAAATCTATTTTTCCTAAAAGCGTGTTTAGGACATTTAACGCATTACACGACATTACACGCATTTTATGAATGAATCATTTTATCTCTTGAGTTTATTAGCCTAAGTGAGTGTCATGTTTTTTCAATTTTATTTGAAGATGATTCTTAGGGAACACTATGTAGAATTTTTTAACAGTAATTACACAAGTGGTGGTAATTTTTTGATAATTTTCACTAGATGCACGAATCATGTTGCTATAGAATTCTCACATCACGAAATCTCTTTTAACAAAATATGAAAATAGCCGAATGCAGCTTTTACCGACAACATGCTTGAATAAAAAATTCGGTAGAATATTTCTCGAGTAGAAGAAATAAAAGGATTGTATTTTTGGGTTTACTTTCGGTCACTTTTTCTTGAATAGAACTTAAAGAATATTGTCCAAATCGCGATATTTTAACGGATTTCAAAATTTGGCATAATCTTCCCAAATACAACTCGTTCTCAAAATTTTATCACATAATTTTTCATTTTCATCACTCAAACTTGTTTATTTGAGGCAAAAACATTCAAACAAACCGAATTTAGATAAATTCACGAGTCCTTTTTCAGATAAAATCCCTCGTCCTAAGGGCCTCGTGATTTTATCAATCAGTTTGTTCAAAAAATTATCGATAAAATTTGAAGCACTCGTGGTATAATTTATAATTCGATAATATTTTCACATTGTTTGATTGGATCTTCGTTTGAATGAATGCGTAAGAAAGTTAGCCATTCACGTACCGGACATTATTTGTCAGTGTAATTTTTATTTGACGTTAAAAATTTGCTATCAGTTAACCTGTTCAATAATAGTATATTACGTAACGTGTGCGGTAAGAAGCATTTTACGCACGAACTCTGTGAGTGCATAAAATGATTTACAACACGAGTTACGTACTATACTTTACCTACGACCTACTTGTACTTGTATTTATAATCTTATTATTAATAATACTTGAACAACATCAGGAATAGATATTTTCAATAATTTTATTGTATAACATTTATTTCAATAATATTAGTTATTATAATAATTGTTCATAGTAACAGTACAGTTATCAAACACAAATCATAAATCGCTTCCTTTGCTTGTTGAAGCATAAGAAACAACAGTTATAATATTTGAGGTGCTTGATAAACTTTCATCTCCATCTCTATTACTCTATCACCAATGAAAGAAGCACATTAAATTTAATCATCATTAATATGTTGTGGATAATCAAAAGTTCATTTTTCAATTATAATCAATACATACTTTTACTGCCCTTTGTGCTTTTTATATTTAAACGTGGCAATATCGACAGTTTTAAAAGGTTTAAATGTCAAATGACAATAATGCACAAATTCACTCTATTATGATTTAAAACGAAAGTTAGCATGCAAATGGACCAATTTCTATTCTATTTCAATCAAATACTGACCAAAACTCGAAAGAACGCTGAAAACAGTCTAAAACGATAAGAAAACTAACAATTCTACCTTATTTCATCCAAATACTCTCGATTTAACGTAATCACAGCTCGAAACGGTCAACGGTTCTGGAAATATGTCAAAAAACAACGGTGAAAACGGTCTAAAACGATAAGAAAACTAACAATTCTACCTTATTTCATTTAAATGTCAAAAATTATCGCGATAAGATCCCGCTTCAAATGAGATTTTCAATACTGGAGGGTAACATTTAGAGTAATTTTGATGCTATTGGTCGATTTGAATTTTTTTCTCATTACAATTGGCTGACAGGATCGTTTAAAAAATAATCAGGTTTATTTTGATTCACGAGTGCATAATAAATTATCTTTCCGAATAAACCTCGAACATTGATAAATTTTAATAATTTTGCCTCAAGCATGTTACTTTAAGGTATACTTGGTATATTATAGCTGATAATTTTGTTGTCACATGTGGCAAGGTTGGAATTATTTAAAGTCATGAAGTGACGTTTGACGTATAGTTGCGCTGCTTGTCTGCGTATTGATACCAGTCAGTTGATGAACCAGCTGTATAGTGAACATTTCTAAATTTTTAGTTATGAAGTATAAATGTCCACAAAATAAATACTTATAACAATTTGTGATCGAGTAAGGGGGATGTAAACAAATAATGTCAGAAATTAGGAGGTACGTTCCACTATTGTCAGATGTATTTCAGTTTCACCAGCTTATATCAACAAAAATTACTAAAAAGTAGTGAATAATGATGACTTAATAAATGTTTTATACTTCACGATTAATCAACAAATATACCAATAAATATTATTGAAACAAGGCATACTCCTAAAATCTTTGGCTGCTCCTGACATTATAAATTTATTTCCAGCATCCAGTATATGAAATATTCTCAATAAAATGTCTTTCATGATATTTCTATAGGTACGCAATCTAAATCAGTATATTATTAAATTGAATAGAGTCCTACCCCCAGGCACTTGTCTAGAACAGTGTTCCAAACATCCATTTAAGGGGAGAGACTGCTATTAAAACGATTTTTATGGCACCTCCAAATGATATTTCAGCTATTTTTGAACTGAATTCTGTGTAAATGGGAATATAAAATACATCGTTATAAAAAGCTGAAGACAGTGTAGGCTCATCTCGTATAATCAGATTGACACTTGAGAAAACGAAAAAGAAATAAGTATAATTCTGGAAATGGAATACCTAGAAGCTTTTAGAGATGAGTAGAGAGAAATAGGGTGTTTCCAATATTATCCGAAACAATGCTGTGGAGATTCCTGTTTTGTTATTTAGCCTTTTGAAATAAAACTCGCATTATATTGAAATGCACAGAGAATACACGTGATTTAATTTTAACTAAAGCGCTAAGATATATTCGCAAACGATACGATAAGTGTGTGAAAATTAACGGAGGTTTAGTCGAGCCTACAAAAATTTCAAATTAAATTATTATTAAGTACTTTGATTAAAAAGTATTGTTAGTTGTTAATTTGTATTTTCATCACATCAGCACAACTTTACATTACTTTGTCCACGACCACCTAATAATAAGTCAATATTTTACCTCCTAACTAAAGGTATATGGTACCCATATATCAACTGTCGTGAATTATGGTTCATAATACACTGTAGTGTATTATGGTTCATAATTCACGACTAGAGATGGGGGTACAATATGGAATAAACTATCAAATCTGTGTATTTTGTTCAGGAAATTTGTTTCTGACATATATCGTATCTATAAAATATTGTAATTTTTAGTATTGATACTTTTCATAACGATATTTTCTAATATTAAGTATTTTAAAACAATATATTTATAACGGTACGTTGTATTGATACTTTCTACAGTATCGCCCATCTCTATATATGTCAAATTATTTGAAGTAGCTGCCACAACATTTTGAGGTTAGTAATATGCCAAATCGCTACTGACTTTTATTTATTAATAAATAAATTAAGTGTCGTGGACAAAGTATAGTATTCTACTCGCAATTTATGGCCATAATTCACTTGGGTGACTTGCGCCCCTCGCCTGCGGCTCGTGACGCAAACGTCACCCATCGTGAATTATGGCTATCATAAATTGCTCGTTTAATAATATACTATTTAAGGCCAGTTGTATGAAGCATAGTTGACCTAATGTCTATGGTTAACCCATGATCACAGCTATTAGAGTGTTGTACGAAACGTAGTCAAGAATTATTTTGGTTAACTCATGAGTTAACTATGCAATTCACTGAACCACCAAAAATGGTGGTTTAACTAAAGTTCATGGAGTAAACGTCAAATTCTGATGTGACATATCTTATAATTGACTGTCATATACTATAATCTCACAACTTTTTATTGTTTACAATGGAAAACGTGGATTATTTTGAAGAGTTAACGGATGATGAGGATTTTCTAAAAATGATAAGAGAAGTAGAAGAAGGTTTATTTACTTATTTGTATACGACTTTTATTCCTTATTGAGATTTTATGCTGGGTTTTTGGTTTATGGAGAAACGCTCGCATATTTCGAGCAAGAAAAAATCATTTTGAAGAGTGGACGGAAAATGAGTTTTTTTATAGATTCAGAATATCAAAAGGCACTGCAATTTAATTTTTTTTATATGGACCACCGCCAGTGCCTTGAGCATAACATTTTTCGTCAGCATACTTTTTCTTGACTCTTTTTTAAATATTACTATATTTATTCAACAGCACGTCACTTGTTCGGTGTGTAGTTGAAACGATAAAATTAAATTCTTCAGCCAACTGAAGCCACAAATTTGTCTTATGCCGAGAACTTTCTGCATCCGTTTTCTTACACTCTATAACGTTTTTATACTTAGCAACTAGAGAAATCAGCGTCGATTCTTCAGATGCACTGAAATTTGGAGTACCTACGCTTGTTTTCTTCATCTGCCTATTTTCACTTTCAAGAGAACACACAAAATAATATTTAACGCCAAGCACGCTTTTAATCATTGACTGTCATTGATTAACGATTTCGCAGTATACAAAAACTGTGACGATTTTTCGTTAGTACCAACAATATTGATAAAATGCCCGAATGTTACTAGAGATTCGGATAACCAACATAAAAATATTAATTTGACTGTGGTTCAACTGATCACAACACAAACATCTTTCGTACAACGATTGATTGATTTGACTATGGTCAACATATGAACCTGGTTCAGTTGATCAATTGGTTAACTACGTTACATACAACTGGCCCTTAGAAGCTATAACTCCAGAACGGGTTCTGCTATCAAGCACTCTTGTCGTACTCGTTCGAATGTGTCAGCTGAAATTGCATTGTATTCTTCAATAATTCTTTCTTCCAAAACGCCAATGCTATCTGGTGCCGTATAGTATAAACCTTGGATTTCAAGTACCCCCATAGAAAAAAAATCTAATGGTGTCAGATCTGGTGACCGAGGTGGCCATTCTATAGGACCTCGCCGGCCAATCCATCTACCTCGATATTCTTCATCCAGGTAACGTCTTACTGCACCATCATAATGTGCAGGAGCACCATCTTGTTGAGATGTTATTTCCAGATAGCCGAATTCATCTGGATTATCTTCCAGAATTTCAAGAATTAACGGCTCAATTTCATTTTGTAACATCTCCAGATACACTTCACCGCCTAAATTTGAATTTAGGAAAACAGGACCAACTATGTGGTTTCACAAAATACCTGCCCAAACATTGACTTATTCTGGAAATTGAGTATGATGTTCACGAAAGGTGTGAGGATTTGTGTCACTCCAATACCTTACATTTTGTGTATTCACATTTCCATTGGGACGAAAAGTACTTTCGTCACTAAAACAAATTGTTTTTGTGTAATGTGAGTTTTGACTAATTTTATTTGTCATACATTCACAGAATTCGAGTCTTCTGTCGGGGTCGTCATCCGAAAGGTGGTGCATCATTTTTAACTTGTATGGATGGAATTTATTTTTAGCCAACACTCTCTGTACTGTACTTTTACTTACTTCACAGATAAACGCAACTTTAGTTGAAGAGGAAGTAGGGTTTACTACCATTTTCAGCAACTATATCCATTTTTTTATCATCACTAAATGTTGGTCGACCAGATCGTTTGGCATCTTGAACACTGCCTGTTGCTTCAAACTTGTGAAGAAGCTCCTTCAAATAAGTTCTCGAGATAGGGCGTCCTGGTTATCACTTATTAAATAAACGTTCCGCTTCATGGATATTCTTTCTAGATTCACCAATTATTAAGATAGCTGCTACTTTGTCGGCTTGAGTACGTACCATTTTGCCTATGTAAACTCTTAAACGTCTCGTTAAACAATAACAAAATTAAATATTTAAGCTATTTAGAAAAACTTTGCAAAGCAACAAATACTATTAAATTAAAAACGTCAATTTTTTTGACAACTAACCAGAGGCGGACTGGGAAATCTTTAATATTTAAATGTGAAATAATAATTTTGGTATTTATTTAATATATCCGTCAAAATTAGTTCAAGCCCAAACAAAATTGATATGGCTATGTAGCCAATGTCAATGCCTTTCAAACGAGATATCACTTGCCATAAGGTCCTATTCAAAATTATTGGCCAGAGTGGCACTGTGACGTCATCTATTACTATTACGTCATCTGTTACCATTCGTAGAGAAGTTTACAACACTTTATTTTCACCCTCCAAATTTTATTATTGTAAGTGTAGCCGTTCAAAAGATACGAGGGGGGGGAGGAGACTTTTAAATAGTACTTTATATTACTCCATGGAAACTATTGTTACTTTCTCAAAAATTTACCAACATGAAAACTGTGTGATTCCATCCATCTTTATTTTAAATTCTTGGTATTGTATGTTTCCGTTATTTGTTTCGAAAAAAAAATATTTTAACGTAAAAGAAGAAAATAATGATAGACAGTTAAACCGTTATGGAAACATTGAAATGTAACTATACGTGCGACGGTTACATCAAAAAGGAACGTTCAAACAATTACGAAACAATATGTAAAACTCATCAACATGTAGGTACTTGCTTCATAAACAGTAGGGAAGTCAATTAAAAATAAACCAAGAACAATAAATCCTGTAAACAAACAAGACGTATCCATTTCAAAGCCTACTGTAACAACAATTCTAACTAATGTAATAAGAAACAGTTACGCTATTGTTTAAAAGACAATTGAATGTTGTGGTAGGGTAATCTATGACTTTCTATCGACAATTTTAACTGCGACTTCGTGCGCTTAACTCTTCATAAAAATGAAAAAAAAAATGTACAAAATACGTGGGAAATTTTATTATTGATGACCTGCGGGATTTTCGTTTCAAAAATTACTTTATTTGGTAGTAGGAAACACGTAACTAGTTTTGTAAATAATGTAAAAGTTGCAATGATCTCGCCGGAAGAAAATACGGAATAACGGAAAATTATTGACAACTGGAATATTATTCACCTACTTATAATTATTGATAGTGTATCTAACCTAATAATAGGCACGTTTCAAAATAAGGAACTAGGAAACTTTTCTGAAAAAATATTTTTTTCTCCAATTGACTGCCTATGCATTAAAAATAGTATATTAAGTGGCCAAGTGGGTACCAAGTGTCAAAAACGTTATTTGAGTCGCAAGTTTTCTTATGAAACGAGTAACTAAGGATGTTTTTGACACTAAGTGCTAACTATACTTTTCCTACGCTCACGCAGGAAAAAAATAGTATATTACACACCGAAGTGGGAAGAGTTTCATGACTGTCGAGAGATTAGTTAGTTAAACGAACGCGCAGCGTCGAGGTAAGCTATTATATCGAGAAAAGAATGAAACTTCCTACCGAGGTTTGTATATCTACTATTTAATTTACAACCATCATATCCCGATCAAAATTAATGTTTTGTTCTGGACACACACCTAAAATATTACATTTGACAACTACTGTCACCAATATAAATAAATGTCAGATAAAGTCTGATTAATAATAAGTTCGCGAATAATAAATTAAGAAAAATGTCATCCGATGAAGAATGGATGGATTGCACCCCTTCAGAAATAGGTATTAATATCAATATCAATGTGTTAGATTTTAAATATAAAAAATATTTATCTAAAATAGATAATATTAGGTAACGATCACATTATTTTAGAGGGCGGGAAGTAAGGGTGTGTAATATGACACTTTCCAACCTTCAATGACGTTAGTAATGACAGCATTACATACGGTGTGGAAACCACTTATGGAATAAAATTCTTTATCTCATTATTTTAGAAAATTATAAAAAATGCCGAGAAATGTCAACTTTTGAATTGAGTTGTGCGTTATGTAAACATAAATGTAAATGTACAGGGTGATTCACGCAAGTATGCCATAGTCGGTGTTTTTTTTTTAATGAAACACCCTGTATATTTGCATATTTTTGAAATCCTCTTAATGAACCGATTCCAACAAACTGAATAATGTATGGTCAATTATAAATTATACAGGGTGAAATTCTTATTTTCACAGTTATTAAACACATACATAAAATACCTGATGTATTTGATTTTAATACATTAAAATAAATGCTCAAAATGTTCTCCACCTAGTTGTTGGCAATAGCACAGTCTCCTATAGAACTCCTCCCTAATTTTGTTTAAAGTTTGAGGTGAAATATTCCGTATTTCTGTAGTTATCCTGTCTTTGAGGTCTACAATGCTAGTTGGTTGTGTTGCATATACTTTGTTCTTGAGATAACCCCATAGAAAAAAAACTAACGGCGTAAGGTCTGGCGATCTAACTAGCCCATTGATTCCCAAAGTGGTCCAGGTGGACCCCCAGGGGTCCACGGGAGCCCGACAGGGCTTGCGTGGAAAAAAAATGGGGGTCCACAACTCGTTAACGGGGGTCTATAAAAATGTATTAGGTGACCCGACTTGACTACATACCGAAGTACGCTGGTTGTCGAAAGGTGCATGTCTATCAAGATTCTATTTGCTTTTCGACTCTGTTTTAGAGTTTCTGAACACTAAAGATCCTGTTTTAAAAGAAAACCTCATGAATTTCAAAGCAGACATTGCGTATTTGACAGATTTGTTCAAAAAATTCAATGACCTCAACCTACAGTTACAAGGGGACCTCAATTTGATAAAAACAAAGAATGAAATTTCAGCTTTTCTTGGTAAACTGAAACTTATGAAGCAAAATATTAGTCGACGTGAATTTTCCCAGTTTCCAAATTTATCGCAGGTAGAATACCTCGACGAAGATATTCAGACGTATGTGCAACATTTGATTGCCCTGTATGATGATTTTAAAATCAGATTTGAAGACATTCTGTCGATGGATATACCACCATGGATAATAAATCCATATGATGAAACTGAAGTGGAAAATGTGGTACTGCAAGAAGAGCTACTCGAGCTTAGCACTAATGAGGAGCTCAAAGTAGCATTCAAAAGAGGGTATCAATCATTTTGGCTGCAGGCACAAATACCTGAAAAATATCCAGGACTGTGCGGAATTGTGCAAAAATTTCTCATAGCGTTTCCTTCGTCACATCTTGTCGAACGCAGTTTTAGTGCCGTAACAAACTTGTTGACAAAAAAACGGAGCAGATTAAATATTACAGAGCGAGGAGATTTACGGTTATACTTAACTAAACTCAAGCCTAATATTGATAATTTGCTGTCAATTCACCAAGTACATTACAATGGTAATCTGAGATAAAAGTTATAATTTTAATGGGAGGGATGTACTTGACAAAATTTTGATTATATTGCGACTGTTTTTAAAATAATAATCATTATTAGTTTTGATGTTAAGTTTTGATTCTACTAAGACTGTTATAACAACATAATTAAAAGTGTAGTAATTTTTGTGTTTAAATAAATAGCTAAAAAACAAGAAAATATTTATTTTTACTTTTTACCACTCCGAAGTGGGAGCTTATTGATTTCTTGTACTGTGAGTCTATCTTAGGAAAAGTAAAGTAGGAATCCAACTGTTGGATGAAGACGCTTTTTAGACTGGACTTGAAACTTAGCTTAAATGACAATACTCACAGCATAATCAAAGCAATATAAATTCTCACCTTTTTTTCGAAAACTTTTAACTCATAGTTGATTGAAAAATAGCCACAACACAGATTTACATAGACATATACTTTTTTCGGGTTTTGGAAGTAAGTTAGTAAATGTAATAGCTGCAGGGGGTCCACCAGATCCAGCAAAATGTTTAAAGTGGTCTATGAGAAAAAAAAGTATGGGAACCTCTCTAGCCACTCAATAGTACCTCTTCGTCCAATCCATTTATTGGGGAAGATTTCATCTAAATAAGTTCTTACCATTAAAGCATAATGGGGTGTTGCCCCGTCTTGCTGGAACCAAACATTTTCATTCGGTAAGCTAGGATCTATTGCGTTTGGATATAAGTTTGCCAACGTAGGAAATCTCTGTAATTCGACCTCTAGTGAATAAGGTACATTCAAAAGAAATCCCTGCTTTATAAACTATATAATATGAGTCACCTGTCTTAGATTTCATTAACATATTTCAAATTACTAATAAGGACCTTTATCTATTTAAAAAGACTTCCGTTCGTTAACCTTCCGATAGTCGCGCCCGGTCTGTGAGTCCGACCATAAACT
>CAJUYG010001421.1:0-26016 GCA_910591675.1 Galerucella calmariensis
CCAGGTCCACCAGCAAATATTCCAGGTCATGTTACCATTCAAGTTAGAGTACCCTATCGTGTTGTTGGCTTAGTTGTAGGACCCAAGGGTGCTACCATTAAAAGAATCCAACATCAAACTCATACATATATTGTCACACCCAGCCGTGACAAAGAACCAGTTTTTGAAGTTACCGGTTTGCCAGAGAGCGTAGAATCGGCCAGACGAGAAATTGAGGCCCATATTGCTATGCGTACCGGCAATGGTACTTCTATTAATGGTTTGCCTGGGTTGAACGGCTTGGATGAAAATGATCTAATTGCTTCCTTATACAAATCTGGGCTCAGTTCCATTCTCAACTACATGGAACCAACTACAGATACATTTCCAACAATGACATCATCAACTGGCAGCAGCGGGGCTTTTTCTAGTTCAGGATCCTGTTCAAGCAGTTCATCTAGCAGTGGAGGTAGAGATCTAGGAGCTATCTGGAGCTCCAATGATAGAGATGAAGGTTTAGGTGATTCTCCTAGTTTCGATACATCCACAGCGCTATCAAGCATTTGGTCATACCCAACAGTATCTGCTCCATCTAGACCATCTCCAGCCAATAGTACGAGTCCTGCAGATTCATTACTAAGCTCAACCACTAAATGCTTAGTATGCACTGATGCCAAAGTCACGCACGCATTGGTACCTTGCGGTCACAATTTCTTCTGCATGGATTGCGCAACTAGGGTGTGCGAAGGTAGCGATGCCCAATGTCCCGTTTGCTCCCTTCCTGCTATACAAGCAATTCGCATCTACTCGCCCAACCCTTAAGTCCGCTGCTACAGGCAATTGATCGATCTCGCTCGAATCACCTCCGCATTCCCTGGGCACGCATGCCCCGTGTTCAACTTCATCTTCGGTTCTGCTCTTAACTTCACCCTCATACACATACAACGAATGCTAAATTTTATATTTTTAGTACTTTTTTTATTTCTTTATATTGTTTTGTGGAATTATTTTTTCGTTTTATGTTAAGGTAGTTGTTTTAGTTAACTTGTGTGTGTGGTTAAGGGTTTGACGAAGTTGAAGCGTAGTCATCTTATAATGCCAGTTTAACAATTCTTTTTTTTATTATTATATTCACGGTTTTGATAGTATTAGAGTTATATTGGTTTATTTTATATTTTTACATTGTGCGTAAAACACTATTGAAAAAAAAAGACATGACGCTACACTACGTATTAGAGTTTTTATACTACTGATAAGTGTTTCGTTATTTTTTTTTTAAATATATTTTTTTAAGTTTCGCCATGTGAAGTGTCACATTATTAAAGTCTGAAAACAGCAATTCTCAAAATATTATTTAAGGAATAAAACTGAAAAAATTTGAAAATGATATATGGATAAAAACATAGCAAAAATACTAAAAATATATAAATAACTGAAGTGAGAATTAGATTGGTAGTCTGAAAGAGCTTTGGTTGTGCGGTGCGAGTAATGCAAAAATGAGCAAGCTAGGAAGCAGGGGCCATGTGTAACTGTTGCGCATTATTATACTTTTGAAATTCTTTAAAAATAATAAATCTCAATCAGAATCTCTTCACATTCATAAAAGCAATTTTTCATCCTACTTATTCTTTAAAAATACTAAAAAGAGTAAAACAAATTAAATGCGAATATTTTATTTTTAAAGAATTTTGAGTTTTTAACCGCTCTGACACTGGTAGGGGGGGGCCATTCGGTAGTGATCAGAACTGCTACTTGTCCTTCGCATTCCTCCGGCTCGGGTACACCCCCCTAATAACGAAATACATATCCCTTATTGTTAGTTGATCAGTGATTGTTGCTATTGTTCTGTTATGTGATGTGATACATATATTTCTATATTTCTTATAGCATATTAGTTGTGAGAGATTTTATAGTATAAATATAAATTATTTATTGTGTGTACCCACCAAAGCCGGTCGGTATGTGAAGGGGCTTTTGATAGTTATAACCAGGATAACGCGAAAACGTCTTGGTCGAACAGCTAAATATTTGTTTTAAATATTATATACATATTTCGGTTCGTAAATTAGGGAGAAATTGAATTTTGGTTGTTGGTGATTTTTTATGGCAGCAAACGACACTTGTTTTCGTATTTATTAAATAATCCATAATTGTTTTTGAAATTCAATTAGCCAAATACAGAAAATGATACAGAGTTGAAAGTTTCACTGTTTTTTTTTTTAATATTTTAGCATAATAAATATAAAGGTATAAATTTTCTTATATTTCTAAAACTGATCAAGTAACTAATTTCGAATGTAATAAATTACTCTGATATAATTCAAAACTCAATTCAAATAAGATTAGCTGGAGTATAGGAGGGGCATAACTTTGAACATAGTAACCGAAAATGCTGTTGCTTCGGCTCTTATTCAATTTAGATACTCTAAACAGATTAGTTGTTCATTTTTCACTTGATTGAATTCTTGAATTTTTCTAAGAATATTCCTTTGAGATATTACTGCAGTGCACTGTTTTATGCGCCCAGCTATCGTGAATAATTGTGATTCCCAGATGTTTACATTCTCAAGGATTTGATTGGTTCCGCATCATTGATATTATACATTTTCAATATATTTACTTCTCCTAGTTTCTTCATCATACTCCCTTTCGTTGCACATTATTTTTACGCTTCCGTTTCTGCTAAATAAATTTTGAAAATATTGGCGATATATAGCATCTTATTTTAGACATTTCAGATCTTTTAAGTTTATAAATTTCGTAGAAGTCTTTTTGATAATGTCTTGTTTATTTATCATCTTAAAATCAATGTATTTATTTCTATAATCGTCAATAAAATTCATTTGACCCACTTTAAAATTACATGAATATCTGTTTAAGTTTAGCTAACCTAGTTAACATTGGGACTCTTCTGAAGTGACAAATTCAACCCTTTAGATGAATGATCGAGAAAAAGAACAAAAAATATAAAAAACACTTGAATTGAATTTCAAATTTTGAAAATCCATAATTCTTAATAAATGTAAATTAAATACCAAACAATGAAACTGTTTATTGCAGAATACTATTTAATACAATTTTTTAAATCTTTTCTGAATCAGTATTTAGATAACCTAAATTCAGTATTAAATCTATCGGATCTTTGCAAGTATTATTATAATTTTTTTTTAAAATTTACGAGCCGAAAGCAGGGTATACTAGATATATATAATTATTTTATTCGAACATGTATAACATGACACTACACAATTAAAGAACAATAAAAAATTGTATTTAAAAAACAGTATTTTTAAAGGCAGATAAATATATTTCAATGATCGATTTTTACGTTTGGCGAGTGTCTTGTAATACCTGTTCGCGTTCAATGAAAAACAAAAATAATTAGCGCGCCCCCCCGTCCTGCACCACTTGCTTGGATCCTTCAGTATTCACGTGTCACCTTTTGTCCCGGTGTCTTTTCCGGGCTGCAGTTTTTTTCATGCATTTCTCTCCTTGCCTGCACTTTTTCGTAGACAATTTAGACCAATTCTTGGAGTTGAATTTTAAACAAAAATGTAATCGACAAACATATTTTTTACCGGTTAATAATTATTGGGGCAAAAAAATATTAATACACATCCGAATAGTTTGGTTGTAATTCTATATAAATGTTACGAGTAAAAATAGTAAGATTTAATTGATAAAAATGTAAGGTTTTTTCAAATCCGTTGACTCAATTATATTCTTGAATTGTTACAAAGATTATTTACTGTTTAGTCTCAATGTTTATTAATTAGGCGAAATAATGTTTCAAAATGATGTCGCTCTCTAGGAAATGGTCTAGTTAAACTGGCTGGCCCAGACTGGCTCCCATGCGCTTATATATTACTTATTAATATTATTAAATATATATTAAGAAACTATATTTTGTTTTTATTTATTTTTTTATTGTAGAATTGGAAATTATCGTTATTAGATAAATTTATATATTTTATTATTATTATTGCTTGGCCAGTCTGAGTCAGTCTGAGATAGGTCGGGTTAGCCCGGAGACTTAGTTTGTTTGTACGTATGTTGTAAATAAGTTGTTGTTTTATAGCTATTAAATACCATATTACAATTATTATTTTATTTTTTTACATATTTTTGTGAAGATATTTAAATATGAATGTTAGTACAAGTACATGTCCACCGTTGAGTGCAGAGTGACTGTTTGAAAATCCACAATGCCCTTCAACACATCAAAAATTTCACCCCCAGTATCGACAGATATTTTAAGATTTAGTCAGTGCATTAAATATGACAATTTTTAACATTAAATTTTTTTCGAGTTCGAGAATTTTTGCGGTATTATTTTCGTGAAATCTAGGAAGTGTTAAAGGACACTGTGAATAGTTTAATTACATTTTTAATTAGTTATATATTTATATTGATATTTTAATTAGATGAAAGTATCCTCGAAGTGATTTCTTTTTTGTAATTTTTTATTAATTTTTGAATATTAAATGTATAAGCGTGTTTTCTATTTAGAAATTTATAAATTAGTACGAATTTTTTACATAGCGACTGACCTTACGCTTAAGCGGTCGTACTCTAAAGGGCAGTGAAAGTAGCGAGATGGTATTTTTTTTCTAATATTTAGATTCTCTTTATGAAACAAGACTAAACCATCTTTGCAGCTTTGACTGATCCTTAGAACGCTAGCAAAATAATAATTAAGATTTTTTGACTTTTTTATAAATTTAATTGCTACCAAATAAATTTTCGTGATCCATATTTTTTTTAGTTTTTATTTTATTTTCCTTTTACTCCAATGAAAGCAGGTTCAATTGGATATAAAACTGGTAATTATCAGGATGAAATAATTTATTTTAATTATTTTAAAACATCCACAGTTACAATAATTCATATAAAGCAGCTGATATCATTTTTCGTTTAAAATAGTAGTTTACCTAACTAGTGCGGAAAGTGATACTTTTCCGCACGCTATTGCAGATGGCCGAACGACGCTTTAGCGGAGTTCGGCCAGCAATCGCAAGCGGAAAAGTCACTTTACGCACGTGTTAGGTACACTATTTTTTCTACTAGCATGCGGAAATAAGCTCAAAAGTTAACATAAAGAAACATTTCCTATTAAATACATATCAACAAACTAATTATTATTATTTGACATTCATTCAATGAGGCTTATACCAAGGCCATTTAAAAATGATTGAAAAATAAGTTTTTTTTTATTGAAAATTATAGCAGAATTATAATAAATTTATCAATTTTTCAGTCATTTGGTAAACTACAATCATACAAATATGTATTTTAAATATTCAAATGTCAGTATACCCCCCCAAAACTTGACAAATTTACTTTTCCGCACTAGTGCGGAAAAGTGACTCTTTCCGCACGCTTTTTAGTGCGGAAAAGATTCACTTTCCGCACGTTAGTAGAAAAAATAATATTTATTTTGTTGAAGTGCCTAAAATTGAAGGTTTAAGATTTTTGGCTGACCCAGCTCACTTCACTTTCAAGTTTACTCTTGTCCATGTCAATCTTTCCTTGGTCTTTTCGTCCAATAAATTAGTCAACCACTTTAGATCAAAAACTGTCTAATCTTTTTATCTCTTAGTTCTCATGCTTTACAACATTAAACAATTTTTTAAATTATTTCCATTTAGGTATATGGTTACAATTAATTCTAATTTAGTATCTTTTATATTCGATTCATATTTTCTTATTCTTCATTTCCATCATAACTTTGCTGCTATTATTATCTTTTATTCCTGTCCTCTTTTTTCAGTTACTACTGATATTCAAAGCCAAATATTACAAATTCGAATCCCTTTATCTTTATCAATACTTTTTAATGGCTTGTCATATCTCATTTTGGTATTTTGTGTTTCAAATGATAGAATTGGACCACAGTACTTCAACAACTAATAAACAATTGGTTACAGATGTCTATATATTTTTTAATATTTAAAACCTTTTTGGAATCATTTAATTTGTGTACTATTTAGGGACTGTTAACCAAGATAAACTTTAATTTAGAATATTCTACTCTTCAGTATCCTTATCCAATTCAATTTCCATTGCCATTTTTATACGTTGTCATTCCCAACCTCTTTCTATCTATTGCTCTCTTCAGACAATTAAACTAATTTCAAGAATAAAATGTTATTACACTAACCCGAAAAACGTTTTTCAGGGCAGTGTCAAACTATAGAATTTGTCGGATTCTAGAGTACTGATCTTTGATATTCAAAGACTCTGTAAGGCGATATAATAGTATATAAGCTATACTAAAATAACAATTTATTTTCAAGAGCTGAATAAATATTGCTCACCAGTTTTAAATTCCAAAACCTGGGATTATATGGAGTATTTTAATTTACTTTTTATAAGGCCACTGCTTTGTTGTGTTCCCCGCATGATCAAGTTAGACGTTTGGTGTTGTTCTTCATTCCCTGCATGTTAGTGAGTACTGTAGTCTCTAGAGATAGCTCACAAAGCACAATTTATAATAAATATTTCTAGAAAAAATAAGCAAAAAAAAAACATGAAAGAAATATCGCGTTTTATATTTTAATAATCTGATAAGAAAATATTTTAGTACGCGTGTAAAACTAGATGTAGCAACTTTAAATAACATTTTTTCATTATAATAATATATATGTTATAATAAAATAAGTAATGTATAATGCTCAATAAGGTTGAACGCGAGTGAAGTAGATAGAGGATCTTTTAGACAAAAGGTACTGACATTTTTAAACTAAATTTTAAAAAATTATTCCGATGCTGACATAAGATAATGTAATTGAATCGTATGCCTTTTCTCTAAGAGACTACGTGAAGTTTTTTCGGGTCGTAGAACGGCGCTATTGTAGTTGGATTTTTAGGTTAGGTAGTTAATGTGAAATATATAGGCAAAGTGTTGGATGCGCCGTTCTCGTGGGCACGACTTTTAGGGGTGCTGTAGCAACCGGTGGATTTAAATAAAAGTCTTCCCGCCCGAAATCACCTAAACCATTTTGGAAATCATCCTCATTTTCATTAATGATTGTTGAATGTTCCCAAATTATTATTCTAGATAATACCAATAAAAAGAAGGGGTCTCTTTTGCTTGTTTATTTGCAGACAATATTTGCGATTTAAAAATATGTTTAATTTTACTAAAAATAAATATATCATATTCAAATCTTTTGATCTTTTTTATTGAGATATTGATGTAAAATATGGCTAGTGTTGAATGAAGAATTTTCAATTTTAGGTATATTCCTAACTATTAACTATAAATAATGAAATTAAGAAAAATCTATTTATTATGCATGGCAATAAAAGTAGATATTTTTTTGTAGAATACCCGGTAATTCATTTAAATTTGAAGACTATTGATGAGGTGTAATCTACGAACAACGTAACGTTCTTTATAAACAACCTTAGCAGAATGAAAATATTACCTGCTATTCAATTGAATATTTATACATTTTAATTCACCATTGCCACTGTCAATTCTAAAAAGGATTTCAAGTAAACATGTTTTTGTCTAATAATTGATGAGGAATACCTCATAGGCTAAAGGATTTTACAAAAACAAAATTATTTTACATAAATTGCCTTAAAACTTCAAATTACAAATACCAAACCTAATTTACTCATTAGAATGGTCAGGCATGAAACTACGGCAATTTAAAATTTATTAACTAACAAAAATCAGTCTATTCCAAAAAAAAAAAACTAAAAATAGAATATATTATTTATTTTCAAAAGCTCTAAAATACAGAATAGCTTGAAAAAAAAATAGTTTACTTTTTATTCTGTTTCACTTTATGTGAAGACCCAGTTTGGAGATTACATGGAATAATTGTTTCTTCCTTCACTCCACAAAACCTACATTCTCCTTGTTCCATTAGTTTGAGAGGTTTGTAAGGTGCCCAACTAGGAGGCAGTGGTCTGTTAAGAAAGCTGTCAAAACTCTTGGTAAAGTCTTACTCTTTACTCTGACATAAGAATTGATTTGTTCTCACCTAGATGTAGTTTCCTAGGAATATATTTAATTGTTTTAGCCCTTCTAGAACTTTCCAATGATCAGATCTTCTCTTTTTTCTCTAATATTACATTAGTACTAATACCCCGAAAGGGTTCAGCCTCTTTTTCTGTCATACACACAGTAACGTGACAATGCTGTAATTGTCTAGTTCATTGAGTCTTTCCATGAACTCGCATACCATTTTAGAACTGATTGCACAGTGTTTTAATGGCCTATAATGACTTTTGTATATTTTTATCAATATTGAACTGGGCACACTTAAAACAAAGTGTTCATTTCCTGGCCGGTAAACTCCTATCCCAGTCTCTTTATACCATTGAATGGCATTATTTCTGGATCTGGTAATGGTGTTTGGGAATCTCATTCCTAGTTTACTGTATGAATTCCTTTTTCAATTTCACAAATCTTAGACAGGATTTCCGATTTTTAAAAAGCGATATTCTGCTTAGTTTATTTCTCGTTCTTTCTGCAACACTTTCCACCACCATATATGTTGTGGAGGCTCAAAATAAAACATTTCAACATAATTTCTCATTACATAGATAAACGAATCCTTCTCTCCAGTTTGTTGATTTTGTCCTGGAGATTACATGGAACAATGATGATGCCACCGTATATTGAAAGTTTCAATTATGATGGGGGATGAAACTTTTTGTTGCAATTATTGACAATGAGATTTTAGATTGGAACTCCACTATGAATCTATTTATAGAGCTTCTATTAGAAGATTTTATATAGATAAAATCAAAGAAAATAACATAGGTACATACATTTTCCTATTAGGTACCTTGTGTTCTAGTTGAACAGTAAAGCGGTTTTCCATTATACCTGCAGGAAGTATGTAAATTTACAACAAATATTTCATCGGTCCAATGAATAAAGAACGATATACAGATTCTATTAACATCTGCATAAATTGCTAAGAGCATTAGTAACGACATAAATAGTAGCTATTAGTAAAAATAGATGATAATAGTGCCAAGAAATGACGAGGTTAAATTTTTTAATATCGCTCCTCATTGTATTAACGAACTTATAACTAAAATATTGTTCAATTTACATAAAGAAAAAGAGGATTGACGAAAATAATTAATAATTTTTAATATCTATATAAAAACACTCCGAAATGGCAAGCAAAAGAGTACTAAATTCTTCTCTGATATTCTAATCGAAAGCAATGAACTCCGTACATAATTGTAAAATTCTCTTAATTTTATAATTATGTTTCGAGGGATAATTTGAAATTTAGATAGTGGAATTATAAAAAAAAATCACGCATTGCAGGTTGATTAGCCAGTTCGTACGATAGACTGAATTGCTAAACTGATTGCTAAAATTACGACTAAGAATAGCTAGGAACTGTGCTTTTCAAACTCAAATTTTTTGCTGCTGAAAGTGGAAGGTGAGGTTAAGTTGCGTCGGAGAGGTTTTGGGTAAATAACACACACATCAGTCAAATTAGAATTAAAAGGAATATTGAAAATAATCTGATATATGTGTACAAATATGCATGTGAAATCATTTTCAGGCACATATGTCAGATGAAGATTATTCTGAAAAGATTGATTACAAAGCCAACGTATTCAAGAGGCCAAAATATAATATTATAAGGCCATTATGATTCAAAAGAATAGCAATTGCTACTGTCAATCTTTAAACATATCTTCATAATATTATGATTTTATTTAGTTTAAAATATTGTGTTTTATTGGTGTTAAAATTGATGAAAATCGTTTGTTCCTGAAACTTATTGGAATAAATACGAACATACAGGGTGTTTCATAATTTATTGTGAAACCAATAATAATATTATTGATCTTATTTTAAATTATAGGTTGTTAAATACAGTGTTGAAAGCTGTTGTTTGCACATTTGTTTGATTTAATCGAGGTAAATTTCAATTTTTGAATAATTAATAAGCAACTGTAACCTCCGCCACTGGACCTAGGATTCGTATTTAACTGCATACTCATCAATGCTGCTTCGCGGGGTAGCTTCATCTATCACAAATTGACTGCGACTAAATTTTTTGCAAATCACACTGTATATTAGCATATTTTTAACATTTAATATACAGGCCTAACTACAATATTTAAGTAATAATATCTATATTTCATATTTACTCTATATGAAAGTTTTTGAAATAGAGTAAGAAAAATACATATAGATGTTTTTTAGAAAAAAAAAACGTATTTATAAGTAAAGAAAAAATATTTATATAATTAAGATATATCTTTTTGTAGCATCCTGTAAGTGGCATCTGCTAAGGGTCGCAGGTTCGGTCTGATACGAAGTTTCATAGGGTTGTAAGAATATCTAAAATTTATATAGAAGAGAAGATGAGGTATACCAAATCGACAACTCGAGTAAATTCACCACGATTCTTTTTGATTCGGCTGAAAGTTTTTACGGTTTTCGGAAATTGAAAAAAAATTTCCACCCTACCAAAAAAAAAGAAATTTTCAAAAAATTGGCTGCATTTTTTTGAAAATTTTCGTTTTTAAATGTGCTTTAAAGCAGTGTTTCTCAACTGAATTTACAATGCACATTTTTTCACAAAGATAAATCATAAAAACATACAAAATTTTTAAAGCATTTTGTTTGTTATAATTTACATTTGTATATTCAACTTATAATATTGCATCGAGAATAAAAGCACCAAAACTTAATTAAAACTCCAAGAAAATTCCAACGTGAATGATATATTTATTTGTTTTAATTAATATATTAGCCAAACCAACAATGAGTTGAAATGTGAACAAGGTAAGTAGATACCAAATAAGCAAAAAATAATTTAACAAAATAAAGGATATATAAAAACTAAAATTAATGAGATTGCTGTTGGTCTTTGTTGCTGACTAAACTGACAATCCTAGGCTTCAAACTAGTTACAGCAATACGTAAAGCAGGCGCAAGAGCAAGTCGATTTCTATGATTCGTCTTAATAACAGTCATAGACGAAAATGCAGTTTCACACAAATAAGTTGAGGAAAAAGGCAATAACATTTTCAACGCCTTTGCATGAAGATTGCATGAAGATTTATATTAATCAAAGAAAGAAGCAAACATATCAAAAGTGTTTTCTTCCGCACGTTTATACCAGAGTTTCAATTTCTTTTTGAAAGCATCAATCTTATTGTAGAAGTTGAAAACGGTATTAGTTTTACCTTGAAGACTTAAATTTAGTTCATTTACCAGTGAAACTATGTCTGATAGGTACGAAAGCAAGGCTACCCATTCTTTGTTCTGAAAATGTCTGCTCAAGAATGATCGCTTTTGATTTAAAAACAATTGTACCTCATTTCTTAATTCATACAACCGCTTAAGGACTTTTCCTCTGGATAGCCAGCGTACTTCGTTGTTGTTGAGGTACCGACAGTTTGTTTTTTTAATTTAGGTAAAGGGTAATTTTGTAAATTTCATAAAAACTTAAAATAGTAACAGATTTGGTGAGTAACGTAACAACGTTAAAGGACTGCTGAATAATAATAGATCTATTATAATTATAATAGACTGGCAACGCTGGTGGTATGGCAATTTATGAAACGCGATTAGGTACATAGTTGCCAGTTTGTTGTATTTTTCATCAAAGATTACATTATTTTTAAACTAGTATTTTTGTAATGTAGGTACTGTATCGGTGGTCGGCCTATAAAAGCTGGATATTTCGCGGACCGGTTAATATTTCTTGCGGACCGGCGGTTGAGAAACACTTTAAAGTATAAATAATATAAAATACAATAAAATTTTAAGATGATATTGAAACTTTTTAACATATAAATAACATTTTTGTTGGGAATTATACAGTGTAATTGTCGAGTTCTTTTCATTATGACTTCTTTTTCAAAAATAGTTCATCGGTGGCATCCTCAAACGACATGAAGGGAGAGCAAGTGTCCAACTAGAGGTTGATCCACAAATATCGACACCTGAAGAACTCTTTTATTGGGATTCTTTGAAAAAATTATATCTATTTGAAAATAAAAAGCCATTTTTTGAAAAATTTATAACTTTTTTTGTACAGGGTGGAAAACTGTTTGAAAAATTTTCGAGAATTTTCTATGAGATAGGAAAATATGAAAAATCTTCTGCCAAATCGAAAAGTCCTGGTCGAAAGTGGTCGATTTGGTATAGTACATCCCAGATACATTTTAATAAAATACACTCCTGGTGGACAACTCAAAGTAGAAATAGATATAAAATTAACAAGAGGACACAGGGTCGATGCAATGTAGAGTTAATCAAAAAGTAACGAATTGGTTAAAACATTCAATGGTTATGAATCACGAACCTATATTTAAATAAGATATGCTTCTAGATAAAACTTTTTACTCATCCTAAATTGGAAATGCAGAAATCGGGTGTTTTAAACAGTTCTTGTAGATAGATGAACAAATCCTGCAGTGCATTCAATAAAACATTTTTAAAAAATTCGCATTTTTTCATTTATATTACAAATTCAAATTTTATAGAATAATAATAATAGTATAAATTTGTAGATTAAAACTTTTCAATGAATTTACCAAACATACTTGTCTCTTATTCTTCAAAACCTTCACATGTAAAATAAGCGTTATAATCTATAAAATATTAAACATTCACTGCATTGTGTCTATGTCAGTTGACAATGACAATTATAACAAGTAGCATCGCTTTATATTCAGTATATTTTTGTTCGATTTTTTTTTACAAAAAAAAATCCACATGATATCAATTAGATATCAAAATTTTGTCTTCTAATGTAACTCAGAGCAATAACATAACGAAATAACTAGTATTGTAAAATCTATAATCTACTTTATATTAAAATAAGTGTAGTCTAGATACATTTTTTGACCGTACGCAGAAGATCTTACGACCCTAGCTGTCAAAAAAAAAACCGCTCAGCATATATTATAAAAGTATATATACCAAAATAAATATTTAGCTGCAAATGTTTAAAAGTATTTCTATATTAACGGGCGCGCAAGAGATGAACGTACTTTTGTCCTTTTATACTATTTATGTTAAAAATAAAACAAATTATGCTTTATTGCTGTTGGTTCCTACAAAAACACTAATATCAGAAACCTTACAGAAAAATGTATTTCAAATAACTACGTTTCAGTTCAGTAGTCAATTTTTGTTACACTGATAATCTGAATACCATACACATACATCTAAGAGTGGGTGTTGGTCTCGCATCTCACAATTCAGTTGAAAACCTACCTATAGCACCACTGCAGCTGTTTCTACAAGACAAACAACAATAAAGTGCCATGGTGCCATTTCTTCAGAATTACCTAGGTGCATGGCCTGATGCATGGGATGTGTCCTTCTCGGGGGCCATATTCTCCCGATTTCAGCCTAAGAATTTCCATCATGCACTAACAAAAAGTTCTAAAGGAGGAAGTCCATTAAAAGCTTCCATTGATGCCGTAACTGGGCTGTTCATTATCCTGATCATACCAAGGATTGGAGTTTATTATTGAGATTTGTGTTAAATGGTTACAGACGTTCACAAAAATGCGTAGTAATTATTGTGAAAAGTGTGACAGGAAAATGACAATACGAAACTACCACTCATTTGTACCAAAATATGACTAGAATAGAAACGATGGTAGCTTCAGAACAAGGATGATTGGGAATAAAATGGATGTAGAAAGCCAAATAGCAGGAATTACAAGGAGTGGAATTCTTTAGAAACAGTTAGTTTCATTTGAAAAAGTAGTAAAGAAATATTAGTTGGTGTCATATGGATGGGATTCATCCATATAAAATGAATAGAAATAAATATAGAAAAATAGAAATATAGGTACACCCTATTCTACTGAATCATCTTAGGAAGAAAATAGGTACTTACTTCACTTCGGAACTGTTTTGTTTCTTTGGCCCAGAGATAACAATAACATACTTAAATTTAAAGAGAATAAACTATACCTAAATTAGGATACAACTTGAATTGAGGTATGACAGATTGAAGACATTGTATTGCAACAAAGATTGATTGATTGGTTACATCGATAGGTACATCCAATTGTCACCTTTGGGTTTTTGAAATATGCTATAAACATCTACCAATAAGTTGCCACGAAAGGATCCATAATAATTGATATTTATGCTTTATTGCAAAGATCTTACGTAGCAACTGATATCTGTAGAGGACCCGAGGAGTGTCGCGTCAATTTCCCAAACCTTTTGAAAAATTATCATTTGGAGGATATTTTGAACAAACTTATTAATGTGTACTAGCATAAACAAGATGACATAAAAATGATTGAACACGAAAATTCAGTTGAATGTATAATTAATCGTAAAATTTGAACCTCAGGTAACAAATTTTCGGTTGCAGTTCGAGCCTTTTCGATAATATCTGAACGAGTATTTTCAATGTCCAAATTGGACAACTCAAAAGATAAATTATTTTGATCTTGGTTCATAATACCTAGAATAATGCTTAATAGGTTAGTGTTTTTGTAATTAATAAATTAAAATGAATAATGAAATAAATCGTTTACTCACTTTTGGTTTAAATTTGAAAACTGTACACTTAGGGCCAGTTTTATGAAGCATAGTTAACCTAATGTCTATGGTTAACCCATGATCACAGCTATTAGAGTGTTGTACGAAACGTAGTCAAGAATTATTTTGGTTAACTCATGAGTTAACTATGCAATTCACTGAACCACCAAAAATGGTGGTTTAACTAAAGTTCATGGAATAAACGTCAAATTCTGATGTGACATATCTTATAATTGACTGTCATATACTATAATTTTACAACTTTTTATTGTTTACAATGGAAAACGTGGATTATTTTGAAGAGTTAACGGATGATGAGGATTTTCTAGAAATGATAAGAGAAGTAGAAGAAGGTTTATTTACTTATTTGTATACGACTTTTATTCCTTATTGAGATTTTATGCTGGGTTTTTGGTTTATGGAGAAACGCTCGCATATTTCGAGCAAGAAAAAATCATTTTGAAGAGTGGACGGAAAATGAGTTTTTTGATAGATTCAGAATATCAAAAGGCACTGTAATTTAATTTTTTTTATATGGACCACCGCCAGTGCCTTGAGCATAACATTTTTCGTCAGCATACTTTTTCTTGATTCTTTTTTTAATATTACTATATTTATTCAACAGCACGCCACTTGTTCGGTGTGTAGTTGAACTGATAAAATTAAATTCTTCAGCCAACTGAAGCCACAAATTTGTCTTATGCCGAGAACTTTCTGCATCCGTTTTCTTACACTCTATAACGTTTTTATACTTAGCAACTAGAGAAATCAGCGTCGATTCTTCAGATGCACTGAAATTTGAAGTACCTACGCTTGTTTTCTTTATCTGCCATATTTTTACTTTCAAGAGAACACACAAAATGATATTTAACGCCAAGCACGCTTTTGATCATCATTGACTGTCATTGATTAACGATTTCACAGTATACAAAAACTGTGACGATTTTTCAAGTTAGTACCAACAATATTGATAAAATGCTCGAATGTTACTAGAGATTCGGATAACCAACATAAAAATATTAATTTGACTGTGGTTCAACTGATCACAACACAAACACCTTTCGTACAACGATTGATTGATTTGACTATGGTCAACATATGAACCTGGTTCAGTTGATCAAATGGTTAACTACGTTACATACAACTGGCCCTTATAAGAAATTCACTATTAGGTTGAATTGTCAAAAAAAGTCGACAGATAGGTTGTTTAACATTTCGGTGCGAAAAAGTGCCGTAGCGTGTACTTTTCGCATTACTTTTCCAACGATTATCGAAAGAATTAAGAAAAGACCTGCTTTGCGTATAAAAATTGGTGTAGAAAAGCGTATTTTGCATAGTGGTTGTAGGAAAAACATTTTTCCAGTGATAATTCATTGTATGGATCGAAACGTAATGAGATATTTGAAATACATTTAGCTCTAATTCAACTCATCGATAAAAGATGTAAAAAATTAAAGCACAAATTGGTTGATTAATTTTTAGAAACAAAAAAAATTAGTTTTAAAATTAATTATTTTTGTACACGATCTTACATTCCATTGGAAAAAATGGCTGCCAATAAGAATACTTCAGCCAATGGTTAATGTTAAACTGAGACATGGCTAGACAAAAACCTGATATTTTTTAAATGGAGCTAAAGGACTTTTTTAGGATCATGTGCTATAAGAAGCGAGGATATTATTCTGAGTAAGTAAGCAAAATTTAAAATTTAACTGTAACATTTCTTACGGACTAGATTTAGTATACGTTTGCTTTGGACGTGATTCTAGGAAACACCTTGTATATAAAGTAACCATCTTTAAAAAAAGTGTCTTTTGAAATAAAACAATTATATTATTACACAGTGATTAGAAATTTTATTATAAACACTATTTAATATATTGAAAATAATAATAGATATATTTTAACTTATCCATACTCACATACAAATTGAAATGTATGATAAATCTATATTATAAGATGTTTCTGGAGGAAAGTATATAGAGAGGGGTTCAAAGTATCGTTTTTTTGTCACACCTTGTAAGTAACCAGAGCACAATAATTTCATCATATCAAAGCTTCACTGTGATTCGAAAGACTGACTTAAATGTTATTTCGGACTAGAAATTAATAAAGTCTCCTCTAAAATATAAGAATTATATTTATTTGAATACATTAAATTTTATATTCCAAGGATGTAGGCAAAATAATTTTTCAAAAGTATATTTTAAATGGGGTATTATTGTTCTATTTAAAATAGACGAACAATCGATTTTGTTGACACCTTGGTCTATGTTTTAACCAAATGTGCAGGCCAGCAGCTGTAAAGCTTTTAAAAATAAAACAAAAAAAATATTTCTGTGTGTTGTATGTGTGAGTAATATTTTTCCAGTTATAATTATAACTCATAGATAAAATATTTAGATATGTTTCTATCACGATATGTTAATACGTATACTATATATAAAATTTGGTATTTTAAAAAAATTAGCCAAAAACCGCTGAAGAATCGCTTGTGTCAGTTGTATCATCATTGTTGCTTGTTTTACAGAAATTACTAGGAAAAAAAAGTTAGATATTATAACAAAAATATTGGTGTGTTACGATTTTACTAATTTTTAAAAAAACATTAAGTCTTTAGAGCAAAATAGAATATTATTATGTATCTATTTATTCAAAAATTTATTGCTTACTAACTGAAATTATGCATGAACAGATTATAACATTAGATACATCGTAAATGAACCTTAATATGCTCTACTGAACCCTATCTAGGAAGGAATTTTCCGGGAACGCTCGAAAATGTCAGAGAAAACGATAACGGTACACAGATCGTGTATTCAAGTGCCAATTAACGTACCAAAACATGTTGAAATTCAGGAACCGAAATGAAAGAAGAAGACGAGATAGTTCACAATTTAACCTTACATTTTACACCCTGAGATTAAAAACGAATTAGTTATTAGTTATAGACTGCAACCAAAATGGCAGAAAGTTATCAAAAAATGAGGCAGCTTTTAGCAGAACAGAATTTTGGATATGCAGAACATCTTTTCCTATTTCTTTTGTTTCTGCATTATCTTCAGCGCCGATCCTAGGGTGTCGGCCGCCAACGTGCAGAGGCATAAGGTGTCGTTACCTCTCTTGAGAATATTTTATATTTTTACTAATACTTTACCATTAATCAATTACCTGTCTAAGAACAAAACGTAGGAGTACAAAAAAAATTTGAAAATCAAATACTGAAAAAACCAAAATATAACCTTTTAAATCTATAATTAGAAATACAAAACAGTATTCACTCAGGCGACGACATATTCCTAATAAGCAAAAAAGCCTCTAGCTATTGGCACCTCGGACACGAATTTTGCAATCAAAAATGAGAAATGTGTGTAGAGATTGGACAATAATGGACCACTAAGCTCTACGCTGAGGGAAAAAAGGAATTTATTCTACCTATTTTATGAAATATAAAAAAAATTAGCTTGCTTGATTAAATTAAATGCGGCCTGTGTCCGCTTTTTTTTTGCTGTTCACCTGCTAGGATAGTCCCAGAGTAGCTTTCTGAATGATGCTATTTAAGATTATATCGTTGGAATGGGGGCGGTATTTTCGCAAAAATAAAAGTTTATGATCAAAGAAGTAATTTCGCTAAAACACTTTTCAGGTAGAATTAAATGACTATAAATTTGGGATTGTAAATATTATGGTCAAGGAAAATGATAAGGAAACATTTTTATTAAATCTTTAAGAGTAATTATCAACTTCCGTTTGTTCTTGAGCGTTGTACTGTTTCCTATATTGAAAAAAATGGATATCAAAATCATAAAAAGTATACGTGGCAAGTTGATGCTTGTTGTTAATTATAAATTCAGTTTCCAGTGGTGAGAAACATGTCGTCTTCTCTATATTAAATTTTTCTCTAAATTCTACATAACTTTTTTAAAGCAGATCTAATTTGCCGTTTTCGTAACCCAATAAATATAACATTTTATTTATTTTGATGATTTATGAATTGTATTTCACAGCTTAAAATATTTTATCATTGGAATTAGATACAATAGTAATATACCTAATATTTTTGTTAATATATCTGATTTGGTAGGACCGAATCGCACGTTAGAAAAAAAAAACAATAACTATATATTGGGGAACATTTTGAACATCGACGAGTAGTGGATTCTAAAAATTTAAATATATATTTTAATCGTAAATCTGGTGCCAAAGTCAAAGTTACTAAAACTATTGTTATGCAGCTATAATTTTATAACTATATAATCATCAAGCAATAATTAATAAGACCTTTGAAAATATTAATCTCAAGTAATTTATAGAAAAAAAAAAATGGTTTCTAATACACCGTTTTAAATTTATACTGCATAGCAACGTACTTATTAAGTATTAATTCGGTGACCAATTGATAATCGACTTCTATTTCTTATTAAAAACCATCCTCTGCTGTTCTTATTCAAAATTGTCAAAAATTATTAAATTAGATGGGTGTGAATTGAAAAAATATTGAGCAACGTCCATAGTTAATTGTCATTCTTGATTAATAAAAAATAATGCAGGGTGTCTCGTTACTGAAAGGAAATAGTCAAAATAACACTTAATTGAAACTTTTACAAAACTCTTGGTAGGAATTTCACCTTGGTTTATTATTTTGTTATTGAACTAACGAAAAGGTACTCTTTTTGTAATTAATTTAAAAAAGCCGCTTGGCTGATAATTGACATTTTATCACTTTTATAACTTTAAAATACATCCTTAACTCTAAACTATTGTTTATACATACCTATAGGATTTCTGGAGAAACCGCGTTAAAAAAATCATGTTGTCGACGTTTCGACTTTCCACTTTAGAGTCATTATCAAGGGATGGAAAAGTTAGGTTGGGAAGGATAAGCTCAAGTACGATTTCGTGGCCTCAATCTGCCGACTCCTCAAATATAACTGAGTAATCGCAGGAAGAGATCGCTTTCTAATAGGAACAGAGCCGGATGGAGATGAGGATGATTATAGGCGGGATATTGATTGGAGGTATTTGGACCAAGGTTTTGGTTACGGAAAACTTTATGGAATGTTCAGAAATTCTATGCTATACTCGACGATGTGTTTGACCTGTGTAATTTCAAGGACAATTACAACAGGGAACCTCATTAACTCCCCAAGATAAGTTGCGCCATTTTCGCTTTCTTAATCTATTTATAGGGGTGGATCAGTAACCATCCTCGTCTCATAATTGTTCAACGATGTCCCACCATTTCTTCCGGTCTTCTGTCTTGACTAAGTATTCCTCTACCTCCGCAATCTATTTTAATCTGTATCTACCACGCGCTCTTTTTCCTCCTGGTTGCAATTGTAGCATAGCCCTTGCTATTATTTCTTGTTCTTGTCTCTATATACATGCCCCAGGTACTTGATTCTTTGAACTCAAATTTCCCTTATTACTATCATCTCTATTGATCCTTCTAATCTTTCTTAATTCGTTCTCCTTGTGTGTTTCTGATCTCCAATCTTTACTGGACCCAGAATTTTCATTATGATCTTTTTACCACAAGGAACATACAGAAGGCCTTATTATTGTTTTGTATATGTTCAACTTGATTTGTTTATACAATATGTTAGGTATTATTGTTTAGTCGGGTTTATCCTCATGTAAAATAACCAGCATTTAAATGAAAACGAAAAGTGTCAAATATGGCTGGTAAACGGCTTTTTTATCCAATAATAGTAAATTTTCGTTACATTACAGCATAAGAAAGTAATTTTTGATATTTGCAATATTGCCATAAAAGTTTAAATAAAGTTATATTATTTCGACTTAACCTTCACGCTCCCGACTTTTTTCCATCAGTTTTCGAACACTCTGTGTTACATTGTAATTACAACTACAGAAAAATTATATTTTGCAAAATTTTACACCATCTTAATCTTCTGATACCTACATGTATGGCGGTTATATTTTGCATGGCTTGTCTCTATCTTTTGGACTATAGGTGTGCTAAAGCAAATTATAATTATCTGGAATATTGCTGGATGTACACAAACTTCTTGAATTGATAAAAGTGGGTGCAGCTTATATTTTTTGAGTATTTAAAATCCAATTTTCGTAGGAATCGACAAATCTAAATAAACATGGGAAAATATGAATTTTTTAATAACTTTTGACAAGTTTGTACTTAGATTTTTCCCTTTTCTTCTTCTATTTGTTGAGTTTGCATGTATAATTTGCTCTTCTACACTCGGACTAAAAAGCTATACAGTTTGTCCCAATTAACTAGTTTATTTTTGTAGCTTATGTTCAAAGATAGCAGTATGTTAGTAGCACCTGTTCTATAAAAGTAATCTTATATTTGGTTAATGTTGAGTGCTAGAGTAATTGGATTTTAGCATGAGCTCTACGTTACAAATGTGCGAACAGCATAAATTACGTACGCGGACAGTGCAATTTTTTTGTCTAAATTTTATAATAAACCAACGCTCTACCATAACAGAGTAACCGTAATTTTTTCACCTACTAAGTAAGGAAAAAAATAGGGATATATAACATGAGAAACTTCAAAAACCGAGGCGTTAAGGATATACCGCCCTATTTTTTTTTTGCAGGTGTAGTGTCACCAAAAATAAGCTTTAGCAGTTGATAGTTAAGGGCTGCTAAAGAGCTTCCTGCATAGATGTCACACAACTGTTTTTCGCCTATCGAATAAACCAAAAAACGGGAAATATAATAAAAAACTTTGACACACATTGACGATCAAGTAACGTCAAAGTACTAAAGTGACAGATGAAAAAAAACATCAAAAATCGTTGAATTAGAATTTTCCGCCCTTGAGCTGGTAAACAATACTTTCCGCTTTATTTTTATTGTTCATATGATTGGTTTCCCGGTATGGCATGCGAAAAAATTATTTTACCATCTTCACAGCATTCGTTCGCGCACAGTGCTGCTGTATGGCAGCTCATGACAAAATCCAACAAATCTACTACTCTTGTAATAATTCAATTTTGTACTTTATCCAAAATATTACACAATTATCTACTGTTTTATTCAGAAATTATACAGGACTAAAACAGTGATATATTATTGAAAAAACCCATTTTTTAATACGTTATGTAATAGAGAAAAGGGCATAGAAGTGAGTCTGTTTGACATTTTGATTTTAAATCCAAGCTTTCTGTACTTACAGAATATTGTTATAAACTTTATTATGAAATCAAACAATTTTATTTGGTTAAATCTACATTATATTTAAACTTAAAGTGGCGCGTTTCGCTAACACAGTAGCTTTTTCAAACGAATATACATACACTCGCTTCTAATCGTAAGTTTAACAAAAATATTTTCAGTAACTACTGAGATTTGTGGTTCTGAAGAATAAAACATGCTCTTAAAAAGAAATTCATGTCAAAAAAATTGCGCAAAGGATCGGGGATGATCTTTCTAGTGAAACATGTTTGAAAGACATTAAAAAACCCTAGTATCTCGCATTTACGACTGACGACACCATTCAACTCAAACTAAAATTGTGATCGTAGAGAAAATGAAAGCAACTAAGCTTTGACTTAATTTAATAATACATATTTGTCAACATAGTTTGGTACTTCATGAAAAGTTCAATATATTTTGAACAAGTTTTATTTAAAAAAATATAGTGATGAAGTTGTCCGACCTTTGTGGACAAGTTCGAGAAATTATATGATGGTGTCCACTAATAAAACTTGTTACACGTTCTTCTTGAGTATCAACAGGAACCTGTCTTGATGCTTTTGCTTTTCTATCCTTCAATGTAGGCACATAATTAACAGTAATCTTCCTTTTGACCGCAACTTATTTCATTTACTGCTCCCTACTAATGGCAAATACAGAACCTAACAACAACTTGTCTCATAGAAACAGAAGATATAGGGTAAAATTGAAAATAAGTGGACTGACAATTAACGTTAATATGTGGAAAATATGTCTGATTTTTTAAAATTTTAAAAGATCGGTTCGGAAAACATATTTATCAATCATATGTCTGAGTGGCCATTTTATCTACTTACCAGTGCCATTTTCTGAATCGTGATTTATCACCAATTTATTGCTGTGTGGATAGACTTTTGCGATTTGGTGATAGTATATAGCAATGATTATTAGACTTTTTAGTCCTTTTCATTATATTTACAATACTGATTTGGTTAATAATTTCAGAGGATAATAGTGTAATATTTTCGATGTTTATCAAAATTAATTTTTAGTTACTTTGCTTTTTTAAGCTTTATTATGAATTTAATATGATAGTGAAATGATTTTGTTCAATATTTTTGAATAAAACTTAAAATATACGCACTACGAAGCATTCGATATTATTCCCCTCTTTTCTAATACTGCTCCTCGAAAATTTATCTATTTTCATAATAAAAATATTTTTGAATGTGCGACAAGATAATCTAATCGAAAAAATATTTATTGATGTCCATTTGCTGAATTTCAGATTACATATGGTTAATGTTGAGCATTTTAATTAAAAAACTATACCTAAAAATAATTTGTATGTTTTTTGAAATATTTAAATACATTTCAATACAAATAGTATTTGGTATTTTTAATTTCAAAATTTATACTTGAAATGAGGAGGAAATAATTCATAAGCATCCTCGTTTTTCTCAGTGTATTTTAAATGTCAAAATGTGGTTGAAATGTATGTGGAATATTTTAATAATTTCTGGTATAATAAATAATCTGAAATACAGTTTCAATATGGTCTTTGTCTTCATTGAAAGATTTTTGCTTATGGTATACTAAAAAAATATTTTTCCAAAAAATGTATTTTCTTTGTTAAGGTAACCCAAATTGAAATATAAAAGAAATTGAAAACTGGACAAAATTATATTTTTTGAAATTAATGTGATCAACATATTGAAATTCAACTATTGAATGCAACAAATGTTGATCTAGTTACTGAATGTTTCGGTAATAGATAATTTTGTTTGATTTTTATATTTCCAAAAAAATTTTTCAAAAAGTTGGGTTACCATGTAAGTTATTATTATAAGTTTTATCAATGATTCGGAAGTTCCACTGAACGTGTTCTCGATGTGAAATATTTTACAGTTGTCATGGTATGTATATCCATGAGTAGATGTTGTCGTAAATTGTTTTTAAATGTCAATGTCAATATAAAAAAAATTAAACAAAATATAACGCCTTACACAAAAACAATTTTTATATTGTTAAATTTGATGTAATGTTAACAAATTTTGAAATAATTTTAGAAAAAGAATTTGTGAAGTTTTCACCGTCTGGTCCCGTCACATACTAATAGAAATTAACAAGTGAATATTGAGATTCCTTTCACTTCAAATTCAGTTCAATAAAATATTAATGACCGAGAAATTTTATACAATTTGAAAAATGAACAACGAATTTATACTATAGGTACATAATTTAGAAGGAGATGTTTATTTTTTCTAAGTTGTATCTTAAAGTTACCTTGTATTTTACCAGTTTGTAGCTCTCAAAACAGCTGCTTATAGTTAAAGTGAAAAAATTAAAAAAACATTAAAAAATTGCGTTGCCTTTATATCATGCATTCCATAAAATACTTAGTGCAATTGTTCCACACCTTTACTGCAAAACAATATCGAGTCACCGTCGACAGCACATAGTAAATAATTTGACGATTACGGATTTGTTTATAGTATTAATAATAATTTTGTTGATTATAATATTCAAATAACGAATTGAAAGAAATAATATACATAATTTACTTGTTGTTTTTACTCAATATTAGAATTTACAATTTCCAATATCATCGTTATGTGTTCGTTATTAATTTCAATTTACATCTATCTACTTATTTTTATCAAACTGAATTATTATTACTATAAGCAAATCAAACAAATGATTTACAGTTCAGGTGCTGTCAAAGGTAGCACCATATTTTTCTTTGGTAAAGGTGTGGCACAATTGCACTAATCAATTGTGTTAATTATGGAAGGTGTGATATGTATGGCGCTATGGTCTATCCATCGGTAGGCCGAATATTTTAAACCACCTCAATAAACAGATTGACTCCAGTAATTATATAATGCAAGTCCTTACAATTTTGAAAAATTCTGTTAATTGTTTACTTGCATTGTAAATGTAGTCACTTATTAGATGTTATTAGATGATACGACCAAAAATATAAAAAAATAACATTAGGGGGCGTCCGTTAATTACGTGAGGTATTCAGGGGGAATTTCCTAAAAAATGCCCCACGTAATTAAATCACCCCCCTTACAAGACATTAAAATTATTAAAACAATGAGCTTCAGCCTTCGAAATACAAATACGATTTGTAAAAAATTCAATGCATAATTAAGTACCTAATATTAAATTATGTCGGTTTTGTTTGAAAAAAAGGGGACCAATTTCCACGTCTCCACTTGAGTGACGTACACTTCTACATTTTTTAAACATACCTTTCGGAAAATACATTTTTTTTGTAGTAATACGTTATATTTTGTTGAATTTCTTTAATCACTCATCATAATCATTAAATTTAGAAACAATTTACGCGTTAGATGTATAATGATTGTTACTGTGAGGATGTATAATAAGAATTAAAAGTGAATGTACCATTCCCGATCATGTTTATCCCATCCCCATATATATATATTATATTTTAATAATAATAATAATACTAATAATGAAAATATATACGTAGCATACACATATATATGTTATGCGGTCAGTATTTTGTACGAGTACACGTTTTTCGGAAAATATTATATATTCTCTACTCAATATTATCTTTCTACATACTATAAAAGTACATATAATAAATGTTGCTATACCATTATTATACTTATAATTTATTTTATCATACACCAGTAATTATACATACATAGGGATATTATTATATCTAGTGAAATATATAATTATGATAATAAAATGTATTTGTATTCATATTTGAGTTTACTTGTTAACCCTTAAATAAAACAGTTGACAAAAGACAACAACACTGACTATACTTGAATGGCTGTACAGGCCATTACTGGTCCTTGGTTTCAATTTTCTCCACTCTTTCTCTCCATTTTCTTTTATTCAATGATTCGCTTTGCCAGTTCGGTAATACTTTTTTCAGATCATCTTCTACAGCAGGGGTTCCCAACCTTTTTTTGTCTACTGCCCACTTTAAGAATAAATTATTTTTCAACGCCCCCCTTTTTAAACATACTTAAAAACCGCTAAGTACTGATTATTGAAACGCAACTTTATAGTATTCGGACAGAGTATCTTTTATTGAAAATTGAAATTGAAATTATTGAAAAGACGGTCGAGTATAAGCACGACGCTTCAGCGCCATCCATTTTCAGGGCTAGTAACTTCGGCAGGTGAGTTGTTACACACTCCATTATTATCCATTATTTAACATAGGATTTGAAATTATCTTAAGAGAAAGCTCGATAAGGGCAAATGAACACAATACAACAATAAACACCAATGTCTGGCATATGCTGATGATCTATAGTATGTACAAAAAGTACGAGGAGTAATAAACCCTAATT
>CAJUYG010001421.1:46016-71345 GCA_910591675.1 Galerucella calmariensis
TTGACAGGAATGTCAAAATTTCCTAGCGATTTGCGGAAAAATGAATATTATTGGGAAAACAGCGATTAAAAATTGAATGCCCACCTCATGGCTTCGAAATTCTATACATTTCCACAACGGATTAAAAAGGGGTCATTCAAAACAATTAACTTCGATAATTTTTGAAACTATTTTTTTTATTAAGTGTACAAGAAAGCGTGAACTTATTGAGGATCAGTAGGGATATATGTACCACTTTTTACTATTGTTAATAATTTGAGCCAACTCAATTAATATTCCTTATTGTTTTTTATGTATCACCCAACCCCGGACACGGCTGCCAACTTTTGGACCGTAACTTCCCCCTTTATATGATTAATTATTCCATTTACACTTTCGATATTTAGATTTAGTTCAGTGGCTGCAATTGTTACTACAAATGTCAAAATTGCAAACTTATCGTAAATGAACCATAGATCAGTAGCCCATGAAACGTGTAGGCTTCATTATTTTAAATGGAAGCCGTTTTTCCATCGAGTTTAGTATGAAAAACAAGTAGAATAAGGCTAAAGCACCAAAGCTGTTAATCGACGCTACCGGGGATTTGGAAAATTATTAACACATGTCGCCACAAAATGTTTGCCACTAATGTTTTTAACATCTTCCATGATAGCAAAATCTTTGGTATACATTAGTTAAAATAATTCACGGAATAATAATTGTTATTTATTTTATGCTGGAGAGATTGATATTTCGATAAAAAAAATGTGGCACTTCCAGCCCTTCACTCAAAATGAAATATCGCTACGAAATCTGCGTAAAAACTCTCTTCATTTCATATTTGTCAAAAGAGACTTTTTCCATGAAAACACTGTAAAAATTTCGCGATTACTAAAAATAAAAAATCACCCTAGGCACTCTGACCCTTTCGTCGACCAAGAAAAATGGAAACTCATGTTTCCCTTCACTTTTCTGAACGGCTATTCTTCACAGTTCCCTTTCATGCTCGCTTGATTCATCAGGCCTTTTATCATCACTTTAAAATGAGTTTTGGTGTATCGTCCCATTCTCTACCATCAGCCATACATCCTGTTTTATTATGTTGTTGTATAAATTCGTTTATTCTGATGGCCATTTTATTCTCACAGTTGAAATAATTAAATGAGATATTTCGAATATACGCAGTTATGCCCTGTGAAGGGTGTTTATAAATATGTATATCGTTTGGTTTAGAGTTTCTACGATAAAATATAAATAAAGACTAAAGTAGAATATCAATTGTCTTAATGAAATTATAGTGAAAATCATAAAGTTGAACTGGAAAAAGAAAATAAAGGAAAAGAAAGAGTTACAACATTTGAATATTTGGAAAGTATAGTAACAGAAGATGGAAAAATAGATGCAGAAATAACAAACAGAGCAAATAAATCAACAAAAATATACTACTCTATAAATAAAACAATTCTTGGACATAAAGATATAGACTTAGAAGTGAAAACGAAAATTCATAGTATGATAACAGTCCCTACAATACTATGTGTAAGTGAAAATTGGACTGTGCGAAAAAAGGACGAAACTAGAATAGGTGAATATCTTTATAGCTGAAAAATTAAAATTTTTACACAGAATACAACAATGTTTTCTTGAAACTACAATAAGCACCAATATAGAAATGAAACATATAAGAAGAATTGCAGGGAAAACTAAATGGAATAGGATTAGAAATGACGTCATTAGAGAGACAACTAAGCAGGAACTGATAACTGGTAAAATAAAAAAGAGACAACTTAGCTAAGACAATCATGGAGTTTGAAAAACCGATCAAAAAACAAAGGGGTAGGCCTAGAAGGAAATGGTAAGACCAAATACAAGAGATAGGTTTGGAAAGAGGAAAGACCATAGCAGCAATGAAAAACCTAGCAAGAGACAGATAGGTATGGAAGGAATGGGTACAGGATATTGAATCCACATCCGACGCCTGAAAGGGCAGAAGAAACAAGAAAAGAAGAAGAAACTGCCATTAGCAACCATAAGTTTGTAAGAATTAAACCGAGCTTAGATGTTTTGTACCACTGGCCCTTATATAGACACCGTAGGTCATGCTTGCTTCAGCCTAACATTTGCTTGGAGACATTCTACTAAGGATATATAAAAGCCTTTGAATCAACTAATCCTCGAATAATATTCCAGAAGTCTAAAGCTCTTCTTGCTGTCCAAGTATTTAGTGTTTGTTTGGCAAAACTTATTGCGATGCCAATGGTAGGTTCTGGGGTTCGATGAAAACACGTGAGGCACCCTCCCTTGCAATTGTTATCCATGCCATAGTGGCCAGAGATCCACATCAGCGATACCCTATTGAGTTAAGTGATAAGGTAAGTAGGGGTGAGTAAGAGCTAAGTGCTTTCAAAGCCACTTGGCGGTCCGAGAAAATTTTTTCTGTACCTACTATGTGTGTGATTGGTTTGTGATGGCGTAAATTTTCGCTTGAAATACAATTGCATAGGATCCTAGAGAGTTTGGAATTTCTGCTCTAGGTCTGCGCCCGTATACACCTGCACCAGAGCCTGAGGGTGTTTTTGAGCCATATTTGAAGGAAACTACAGAGTTAATCAGAAAAGAGGTGGAATAATCAACTCCATCAAATACCAAAAAGTCTAATTCAACAGTGTGGCTTCAGCATTGCACTAGATGATAGCTGTCATGTACCGGGAAATTTCCCCTTATTAATTTTACGTATAGTTGCTCATGTGGATGAAAAATTTCCATTTAATTTGCTGGTTACCATAGCAAAAATTTCGAAATTATAAACTGATATAAAATTTTGAGCAAAATTCAATTGAGTGGCTGAGCACTTTTGTCCAATATCATCAAATACGGTTGAGATATGAATACATGAAAAAATCATCAAAGTTCACGTCTATCAAATGGGAAATCTTTTTGTGCATTTGAAGAGTTAATATTGAGAGTTCACATTTTCAGGGAATTTTTCTTTGGACATTTCCAACAAGATTTTGAGTTGGTAGAGAAAATCAACGAATAAGTCTTTAAAGTAATCTAATGTGTATTCACAAATTTGGCCGGCTAGCTTTGTTTTAATAAAGACTACTTAAAATAGTAGTTCATTATTATGTGATTGTGTTACCGTGTTGAAGAAATAAATGTCTAAATGTCTAACAAAGTTGTTGGATATATACTATATATTGTAACAGAATGTATCTACAACCAAAATTTCAATTAAATAATTGTATAAAACTGTCAACTTCAACTATATAAATTCATACATTTAATGCAATTAGAGAGTAAAAATATAATTATTCACTAAGCTAATAACATCCTGTAGATAGCATTCTGTCACAAATAAAAATATTTTAAATTAATTTATAAGGAAACATAAAATTTGGAGGGTTCTATTGAAATATGTGAAAGGGGACAGAAATTAAACATTAAGAGTAAAATACTTACCAATGAAAATTGTTGTAATCCAATATCCAATCCAGAACTTTTTAGTGCGGTTACCATGGAAAAGAAAAATAAAAAGTGGTTGTTGAGTTGGGAAGGAAAAACGAGAAGATTCATCAAACTTGTGTTTGGTAAATATACCTACTTATTATTATACTTTGGGTATTTATATCCAGTTCTAAGAAGTGCCGTTGTCTGTTTTTGGTTATTGGAATAACCAAAGTAGATATAAAAATCATCTTCGTGTTGCTGTGAGGCTTGGAGGCTTCTTCACAATTTTCCCTGCTTCGTCTGATGTAGCTGGTGAGGATTTTCTCACTGAGCCTTTGTAAAATTTGAATATTTTTGCGTAGGTGCATTTTATTGGTAATTGTGTTATATTTTTGGGTTTTTTTGTACTATTTGTATCACAATATTTATTATTTAGCTTGCTACTTTTTATTTCAATATTCCGACCATAGAATTACATTGTTGAGTGACAAATGACATAGTTCATAAAATTAATATAGGTGCGTTATTGAGAGGCACCATAGAAAAAGATATTTATTCTATGTTTAGGTCTTATTTAAATTAAGAAATAGTACTATTTAATTTTAGTTAACTATTTCTCTTATTATTCAGTTGTACTTATATTTAATTATGTCACGTTTCACTTCATTTTTCTTTTAGAGAACAACTAAAAAAATAAATCATTTTAATTTTGCGTTGGTTTTTTATTTTATGCTGGGAATACTGTTATAAAAGGTTTAAGGAAAATTGCACGAATTTGGAAATTATAATCCTACTACCTGTTTACCCTGATAGGAATATAAGTCTCTTGTTTTTTTTTATTTGTATAATTGAGCTAGATCTAAACTAAATTAATAATTGCATTTAAGTAAAACCATTAAAACTTCTGAGATTATAACAACATTGATTCAATTTTTTATATTACGATTGTCTCTATAACTTAAGAAAATTAAAATATTACAAAATATTGTAATAATATGTATAGGTACTAAATAGATTAAGCGACCTGGCTCTACAGATTTATCCATTTTTTTGGACTGGGTCAAGTAATGTCCAGAGTACCTATTATTATGTGGTTTTTAAAATTAGTATTTTAGTTGAAAGTTTATTGAAAAATATAAGAGAATTAAACTATAGCCACTAATATCATTGATCGAGGCCACCCCTGTTACCGGAGGCAGCAGATGACGCTGGAACGGCGGCAGCTACAGAAGGAGTGTTTCCATGGACACGCTCCCGTCTAGTCATCCAAATAAATAGCTGTGCCATTGTCGGCGCTAGACGTAGCCGCTGGTATTGGGCCGATGTACAGGGAGCACTGGCACTTTCAGGAAATAACGTGGACTCGCTAAAAAATGAGTTTTCCGACTGATCAATTGTGTAGTGAAGGGGACGGGGAAGTTTCGTCCACCTGGTGCACCGCAGTTGAAGGGCAGTGCGAAGATTTAATTAAAAACGTTACTAACGTTTACTGGAGTGGATGAACGGCAAACCTTGCGATTGATATTGATACGTTGAACGTATACGGCCGGCGGCATTTTCTTTTTGTTAATGATCTTTGTTATTTTTATTGATCTCTTCCTATTTTTATTTTATACCTAAATATGAAAAGAATTATGAAGAATAATACAAATAAATAATAAAAATCATTGATGGTGTATAATTTTGATTGTATGAAAAATACACGAGATATTTCAACGGCAGGAACTTGTGAAAAAAATGATTAATTTTACATTCTTGGTTTATTTACGATAAGAAGACGATGGCGTTGCAAAACAAAATTTTGTGATGTTGCCAGCATGTAGGTATTTTCTTTAGGGAAACTGGAAAAGTCAATGTGACAGTTTTTCTTTTTTATTCACATAGGTAGGGCATATAATAATATAATATATAATATAATAATATAATAATGGTATTTGTAAATCTACATTATACATGATACAGAAATATCAGCGATTATGTGTTTATTAAAAAAAACTATCTAATTGGAAAACAGCTTTCAATTTAATATTTGAAAAATTTAATAGACGTGATGGAGAGCCCCCATTAAAAAAAGTTCAAGTTATGCCAAGTTCCACTGCTACATAAACATATTTATATCATGTATTAGAAGTACCGAACGTTCAATTAAACTTGATTGAACCTGATGATGAACTGCCACAAGCATCACCAAGCAGCATTATAAATGCAAATGATGTAATGTATGCAAGCTTTATAATTTTGCCAGTCAAGTGACATAATCAAAAACATAACCTAAAAATCGCTAAATGATATACACGACTGCATGCATAAATTCTCATTTCAGCGAATATCAAATGACTGAAGTACTATATATTTCAGTATCTATTTTTTGTTCATAGACTACGTATAAGTATCTGAACAATATTTTTAAAATGGGCTGAACTAGAAATTCTTCAGTCTGTGTTAATAAAAGCGAAACAGTGGCTCTTAACTTCACTGAAGAAGGGTTTATTTAGTGCATACTAAGCTGACTATGAATAGCTGAGCTACAGCTGTTCAGTATTCTGTAAAAGCGCTTAACCAGCTCATGTTCAGCCATTTTTAAGTAGCTGAACAATGACTGAACACGACGCCGTAGGCGGAGTGCTCAATCGTTCAAGTGCGATATGGACAATCCACACGAGTCGAGCAGCATATTTTTTCTACCACCCACTTAAGAAAAAATCTAGAAAATAAAAATTTCTATAAACTGTAATATAACTTCAAATTAAAAATTTAACAATTCAATTTTATGTTTCCACTAATTTTGTGGTAAACGTACAGTTCTTGAATGTCCAATTTGTATAATGCTACGGTTTCCTTTTTTAAATATACGATGCTGTTATAAGTAGATGTTGCCAGTCGGACTCCCTCATGAAGGGTATCGTACCATTATCTATAATAATGAATATTCTGCTAAATATTTCAAACGTCTACCCGTTGACGTTATTAATAACAAGCAGAATAATTATTTAAAAATAAAATTAACAATAAAAAAAAACTTTTCACGGGGAATCGAACCCGGGTCTACGCGTGAGAGTCTGGTATGCTTACTACTCGACCACCAAAGAATATGCAAATCGTTTATCTATAACGTCAGATGTATTACATAATTTTTGCTTAAAAGGAACTAAAGTTCCTACCGTGTGTCCCGCGACACGTTCTACCTTTTTTTTTTTGTTTTCTTGTAGTTGTGAGTGAAATGAAGGTGTCCCTTCTTGCTTGTCTGTTGAATTAGTAGTAGTGGGGAATGGCAGCATCAATTTTCCTGTTTTTAAGGTTACCACAATACATTGTCACATCATTTTCACAGCCTACTAATTAAAAATTGAAAAATCGGAAATATAATTTTTGTGTTTTATTTTTTTCGTTTATAGTTTTTTTATTTCGATTTTGTTTCAATTGTTGATTTTGCATATTAATTTTAATTTTTAGTAAAATACCGTGGAGAAAATCTAGCTCTTATAATGCCGATACAACTGAGCCTTAGCAATACGTGTGACGTTTCTTTGATTCAACTTTATCATCTACAAGATCGACGTTAACTTCATGAAAATTGATAATTGACCACAAAAACAGTAAATAATGTTGTAATTTAAGAAAAGTAGAATTATTATTATTGATGCCGATCTAGGAAAGGTCTAGATCTTAAATAAAATGTTCATGCATCTCTACTGGTTGTCAAAGATTTGACAAATCTCTGCGATGCTAAGACTAAGCAAGGTTCAGAGACTTGCATGCATTGGCATTACAGGGGCAATGAGGACTACTCCTACAGCGGCGCTGGAGACAATGCTAGAGCTTCCTCTGCTACATTGTGTCATAATGTGCGAAGCAAGGGCAGCTCTAACCGTGGCACATGGGAGAGGAGACACAGAAATAAGGCATGTGGATGACGACATCTTTAAAATGCCAACATCTATCAGGCAAACACATGGGAAGAAATTCATAAATTAACTATCAGAAAAAATAGCGAAAGAGCTGCTCCCAATGAGCAGAAACAAACTACGCACCATAACGGGGCTTCTTGGAGGGACACTTTCCCACAAAGGATCACCTGAACAAAATAGGGCTGTATAACCCTACATGCAGAAGATGCAAAAAGGACACCGAAACAGCTCTGCATATATTATGCAACTGTGAGACGCTGGATCACAGGAGGCAGAAACTGTATGGTAGACCCCAAATGACTCCAGAAGACTTCTACAACCAACCAGCAAAGAAGCTGTATGAGTTAATACAGGGAACAGATTGGTTGAATAGGCTGTAGTCACATTAGGGGGATCCACAATAATCCCAGGAGGCTGAGGTGGTGCAGGCGAAGAGACGGTACGGTACGTAGTACGTAGTATATACAACTGATCCACAACAAAACGTGGTCGGGTTTCAGCAAATAATAAATAAAAAAGCCGGTAAGAGTTATATTAATGAGATAATTCACCATTAATAAAGGGTTCAAATAATCAACATTGAATAATAGTTATTTCCGAATTTAATTTTTCTGCATGTTTGGTTAGTCGAATAACTTTTTACTAAAACATTTGTGGAAAATATCAATATTTTTCATTAAAAATATTTAAATTGGGAAATGTATACCCGTACTACAACTAAACCCTACGACTGCAGCGATCTTGCATTATTGATACATAGATTCAGCATAGTATATCGATTTTTGGGGTTAAAACAAGAGCAAGAATTGACTGACAGTCTAGACGTTACTTTCCGTGAATGTTTTATAAATAATATGCTAGGGATTTGTACTGCGAAGCGCAACTGCACCCATAACATTATTCGAATACACTCCATATAATAAACTATTTATTTGTTAGAATGTTGTAAATAATAAATATTTTTAGTGAGACAAGATACAAATTTTTTCTATCTTCTGTAAGTTCCTTGTGGCATTATTTATTATTTTTTCGGGAATGAAACCACAATAATGTATTTTTTAAAAATTTTTTTTATATCGACGTTTCGGTATATATTTAATATTATACATCCTTATATCCTAGGGTGCAGGCTTTACATTTACATTTAATTTTTATATTTGATTTTTTTCTAATCTTTCCTTTTCAACTTTTTAGCCTGTTTCAATGTTTTGCCTTGTAGAATTTTACCAATTGCTGTATTTCATGTTTCTCTTGGTATTCCTTTTTTCTTTTACTTGTACTTTTGCTCCATATGTTCTTTCAACTTGTTTTATATTGTTCATTCTTTGAGCTTAGTTGTTGTTATTCTAACAAATTCAATATTGGTTGCACCAGAAATATAGCAGAATTGAGAAAAAAGTCATTAAAACTATTTAAAATATAAGTTAGCGAGACAAGGTCGCTAAATGGCGACATTCTAGAGCGCCGTCGAGACCTATCAAAATCGAAAGATAAAGTAATTTCTTTCGAAAAGAAAAGCTCGTATGGTAAAAACGATTTTAGCGGAGGGTATGGCGTGTACGGTTTTTCAAAAATGTTTAAAAAAAATGTTTAAACTTCAAAATATTATTGATTGTCTAGTTGTCATATTTTTTCGTTGTGTCAGATAGGGACCAAAAATTTTTTTTTTATCAATTTTATTACTGGTTAATCTTGACAACGGTAGCTGGAAGGCTACCGAAACGTCGAAATAAAAAATAAAAAACATTATTGTGGTTTGATTCCCAAAAGAATAAGAAAAAAGAATAAGTAATGCCACAAGGAACTTACAGAAGATAAAGTTACTTACTTTCGTGCAGCGAAGATATATCTTCATATTTCAGGTAATTCTCTTTTTATTAATAATTGTACCTTATTAATTCGACTTTTAATTATTATACATAATCGAAATAATTTAGCTCAATATAAAATTGTCCTAAGAGTCCTAGCTCAAGCAAAATAAATCATGTTAATTGCTTTCCAGCAATTTAATAACCGATATTGAAATAAAAATAAAGATGGTTAATAATGTACCAAGTACATAGAATACCGGCTGCTTCTTTAATATTCTATAGTCACGAAGTATTATTATTTAAGGAGTGTTTTACTTTCTTGCTTGTTTCACACAATATCTTAAAAATTTTAGCAATCTTCTTTGAGAAACATTTAACTTAAGCTTGATTCTAGTGATATGAGCTAGATAGTCTCAGAATTGAAGTATTTTGGTGTTAAATCAATAAACCAAGTGGGTTCAAATGTCAGTTTTCGTGTTTTAAAATTCTTCTTTCGATGTTTCAGCACCAGTAATTATTATAGTTTTGTAGAATCTTATTATAAAAACGATAAGTGAGTTAAAAACTAGAGGTATTCTATACTAGTTTTACGCCTTTTTTGTTAATATTATTGTATGTTTGGTTGCCTATACCGAATTCTCTTCATTAATACAATATCATTTATTAATAGGGGTCATTAACGGATGATTTTGTGTACATTAATATACCTCAGTCGACGGAAACAGTACTTTTAACCGAATATTTTAGGAGACAACTGGAAATTAAGATTTCCTAAATGTTTGCAACTTTTATTACAGATACGTCACAAGCTTGAAGATGAAGTTCTAACCTAACCTTACTCAAAAACTACTCCACTCTATCGCATTGAGACAAGATGATTATATTTACCAAGAAAGTGACGAAGAATCAACGATACGCCACGAAAGAGGGATTAAGGAAAGTATGTTTTAACAAGTTTTTTTTAAATAATCCGATTTGTACATTCCTGTATCAATCGGCTGGTTCTATAATACTTGTTTTTGCTTGTCGAGTACGATTGGGCGTCGAATGAGATAAACGAGTTTATGCACATTTGTCTTATTCCTGTTGGTGCGTGCTGCTTATGCATTCCTATATAAACGACGTAAATTTATTTTATTTTCATTTGCGGTTTCGCGCATAATAGATAAGCAGTACTTGATTTCAACACTTACGTTTTTCTCAAAACAAAACAATGTCGGAAGTAAAAAAGAAGAGACGGCAATACTCTGCGGAATATATTACATTCGGATTTATTGAAAATCCCACAAACCCGTCGTCGCCTTTGTCTCTTCTATGTCTAAAAACATTTTCGAACGAAGCAATCAAGCCTTCAAGACTGCAAGATAATTTGAATAAAATGCATCCAGATAAGAAAGACAAGAATGTAGCATATTTTCAAGACCTAGAGAAGAAGCATAATACTCAGCCAAGTGTATCAAAACTATTTTCGGCGGCTGCTAAGCAAGATGACGACGGACTTCGAGCTTCGTACAATATCTCTTTGTTAATTGCTCAAAAAGGCAAACCACACAACATCGGAGAAGAGTTAATTTTGCCAGCAATAAAGGAAGTAATAACTACTGTGCTTCATAAACCGGCCGCAGATATTATCCGAAAAATTCCTTTGAGTAATAATTCTGTGCAAAGACGAATTGATGAAATGCCTTTCCCATTAAAAAAAGAATCAAGTATCTTGATCTAATCTTATACACTTTCATCCAATGTCAATTATCGTTTGTGGCGTCCCCCAGATTTATTTCTTTTTGTCTTTGATGTTGTTTATTTGACCTCTTTTGCTGTTATGCTCTCATTATCTATTTCTATTTCTAGTATCGCCAGCACTGCAATATTCATACATCGTCTGAAACTGTTCGTTTCTTCTTATTCTTATTTTGTTTTAGATCCAATTATTTTATTATGTTTCTTCGCCTTTCTTGATAATTTTTACTTTGGTTTCATCGGTTGTCATGTTTCATTATTCATTTTTCTACTAAATCGTTATTGAACTAAAGTTGTCGGCTTTTTGTTCGACTGTAATTCGATACGATACCGTCATAGTCCGCAATATAACTTAAATGGGATATACGATTAGATAGCTGTATTAAAAATATTACGTCCTCTATACTATCATTGTTTATTAGCATACTGCCTTCGCCGGTGCCTACAATAAAGCTTACCCCTTCTCTAAACCTATCAGATAAAATAACCTCTCCCATGTATAGCTCCGTGACTGCTTAATCCCTTAAAAGCATCTAACTATTTGGGCAATCATGCATTTTTCAATATTATAAAACCGACTTCTCGCAAAGCTGCGGATTTATCTCTGTTTTAAGCTTACCGTCAAACTAAAATTATTGTAATAGTTAAGCCGCCCCTGTGATTTAGGGTGGCTCTGCAACGAGGCGGTTTACAGTCTGCTGTAACTGTCGTGACTCCCCTCTTCCCAACTGTTTCAACTATTTCTATTAAAATCAAAGACAACCGTTCACGCCCATAACCGATACTTTTATTAAAAATTCCTTATGGAAAACTTTCCTTATTTCCGATTTTTACAAAATTCATTGATTTGTCGAAGTTGTGATCTTCATTTAATTTGAAGATGCAAGAAAAACTGTATCTATTGTTACAATAACAATAGCTCAAAAAGAGCGACCATTTTTCTGTTCTGATAGCACCCCACATACCAATTTGGTTGGTCTAGATGCTTTATTGGTAATAACCATTGTTTATGTTTTGATTGAATCTTGAGAACTGGAACATAATAATTGACTCTAAGCGTTGGGCCTTTGTGGATTGCGAAGGTTTTTGGTGACAAATTCAAAGCCAAAGTTTTAGGTACTACTGTTGTTATCTGTCTATGAAAAAAATACAAAGGTACTAATTATAATAATGTGTAATAGATACAACTTTTGACATAAAAAAATATATATCTTTATAAGCAAAAGGAAAAAGTATAAAGGGGAAATGTGAATTAAAAGAATTTAAATAAAAATATAAGGCCATGAGGCATACCAAAAAATTTTATTTTTCAAATTGTGCATTTCAATATTATTCGTTAATCTGCAAAGATACTTAATTAAAACAACAATGTATTAGATATATCAGTAATCCCAGTTTCAACTAATAGCTGATGTACTGCACAGTTCCTATCATTTCTTGAAAGGTAATCACGAACAGGATGCCGGAAACCTCTCCTTCCGTATACAGGGTATTTCATTTAGAATTGTCCATAAAGTTACTGGAGAAACAGCACGAAATATGAAGTATTAAGCCAAGACACTGAAATAAAATATTCCTCCTAACAGAGATATAAAGTGTTTTATTTTTAATATTCTAAATCATTTTAGCCGATTGTTTTGACATCTTCAAATATCTTTTGTTCTCTTCTATGCGTTAACGTTATGTTAACGTTAACGTTGCGATATACGTAAAATTTTTAATTTGAAATTATATTACAGTTTCTAGAAATTTTTATTTTATAGATTTTTCTTAAGTGGGTCGTAGAAAAAATATGCTGCTCGACTCGTATGGATTGTCCATATCGCACTTGAACGACTGAGCACTCGTGCGATATGGCTATCATATCCACATTAGTTGCACAAACTACTTATTCTTCCAAAATATGCCCTTTTACATTTAAAAACAACCTGCCAAATGTCAAATCAATTTATCCATCCGTTTTAAAGTTATCGAATTAAAACATTCAAGTTTTCAAAATTTCAACACCATGTATTTCGAAAAGTAAATGTGCTAGATCCCTTAATCCTCATATCATTTTGTCCAATTTTACGAGAGGAATCTACATACAAACGTTGTAATTACCCTTAACGTTCGAAATGCTTATACCATTTTTTGCGCGATCGTATTGAAATAAATTCCGAATAAAATAATTTAAATTTCTTCGAAATGAACAAAAAAGATCAATCGCGCAAAAAAAATTATGGAAATAATAGTAAAAATTTATCCGACCAAATTCAAGTAGATCACCAGCACTGCGAATACCAGCTTTAAATAGAATTTTAATATAGCATCGGTGGCTCAGTGGAAGAATGCTCGCCTTCCACACGGGCGGTCCGGGTACGAATCCCGGCCGGAGCATATGAATCGCTGCTTCGTAAACGAGAGAGAGACTAAGGAGATAGCACAAGCACGCAAGCAAGGCACATAACGAAGCAACGTAACATAACGTAGCGTAACGTAACGTAACGGTCAGATCTTTTGCGTCGCGACCCCTGGTCGCTCAAACATAACCTGACGTAAAGAACTAAAGTTCTAAAAAATTGGTAAATACGAAATTAGCTGTTTAACCACAATTAAAAGTTATTTGTAGATAGGTATTTTACTTTGGTGAATACGGGCATAAGGAATAATTTCACTCTCCGTCCAATTTCCACTTTTACAGAACAATTTTTCGATCCTCTAGATAACTGAAAACCAAGCTGAATATATTCAGACTGATTATCCAATAATGCAAGTACATATTTTCAAAAAAGTTGTTAATATCTCAGTTAACACGTTCGCCGCTTGTCTATAATAAAATTAAAATTTGACCCGGTGAACTATGTGACTTTTTTGAACTTTTGGTCTCAACCATGTTCACATCCAGCTTTTGACCCGTAAGCTATATTAGCGCGTCCAATTTAATACTTTTGGGTTATGTTTGGGTTATGTTTGAGCGACCGGGGATCGCGACGCAAAAAATCTGACCGTTACGTTACGTTATGTTACGTTACGTTACGTTGCTTCGTTATGTGCCTTGCTTGCGTGCTTGTGCTCTCTCCTTAGTCTCTCTCTCGTTTACGAAGAAGCGATTCATATGCTTCGGCCGGGAATCGAACCCGGGCCGCCCACGTAGAAGGCGAGCATTCTACCACTGAACCACCGACGCTATATTAAAATTCTATGCAAAGCTGGTATTCGCAGTGCTGGTGATCTACTTGAATTTGTTCGGATAAATTTTTACTATTATTTCCATAACTTTTTTGCGCGATTGATCTTTTTTGTTTATTTACAGCATCGGTTGTCAAAATGACATGAGGATTAAGGGGTCTAGCACATTTACTTTTCGAAATACAGGGTGTTGAAATTTTGAAAACTTGAATGTTTTAATTCGATAACTTTAAAATGGATGGATAAATTGATTTGACATTTGGCGGGTTGTTTTTAAATGTAAAAGGGCATATTTTGATAGAAATAGTAGTTTGTGCCACTACTGATGGCCATATCGCACGAGGACAAAGTCAAGTTCGTTCAAGTGCGATATGGACAATCCATACGAGTCGAATAGCATATTTTTTCTACAACCCACTTAAGAAAAAATCTAGAAAATAAAAATTTCTATAAAGTGTAATATAACTTCAAATTGAAAATTTAACAATTCAATTTTATGCTTCCAATAATTTTTTTGTGGTAAACGTACAGTTCTTGAATGTCCAATTTGTATAATGCTACGGTTTCCCTTTTTAAATATACGATGCTGTTATAAGTAGATGTTGCCAGTCGGACTCCCTCATGAAGGGTACCGTACCATTATCTATAATAATGAATATTCTGCTAAATATTTCAAACGTCTACCTGTTGTCGTTATTAATATCAAACAGAATAATTATTTAAAAATAAAATTAACAATAAAAAAAACTTCCTCACGGGGAATCGAACCCGGGTCTACCGCGTGATAGTCTGGTATGCTTACTACTCGACCACCAAAGAATATGCAAATTATTTATCTATAACATCAGATGTATTACATAATTTTTGCTTAAAAGGAACTTAAGTTCCTACCGTGTGTCCCGCGACACGTTCTACCTTTTTATATACAGTGTTTGTGCTATTTATATCTAGTCTTCATGATTAGAACGTTATATTACGCTCAAATGCTCAAGTGTGTTTCCGCTTTTAGGCTCATAGTCCTCTTTTCCTTGCAGGAAAGTTTAATACAGTTTTTTGTTCTATATTGTTTTTTATTCCTTTATAATTCGTTATCTTCTCAATCAGTACCTATACAATGAAATATTTTAAAAATTATTTCGATTATTTTTTTCACTTGTCAAAATCTGACATTTTGGTGGTTTTAACCAATAGCAATACATTATTCTAGCCAATCATTCGGTATTATACTGATAATTCTGCTTCCTCATCGATAAAACCTTGTTTAGATCGAAACGTCAAAATTTTACTTTGAATTTGTCATTATTGACAACTAAAAGTGCTTCGAAGTTTATTGAAAAATAAACACAAACCGATTGAGTGCCATCACCCAAGAGAATATTGAACATTCAGGTAATACAAAATTTTAAATTGTTGTAAAAAATAATCTTCCCAAATACAACTCGCTCTTCAAATTTTATCACATAATTTTTTATTTTCATGTCTCAAACTTGTTTATTTGAGGCAAAAACATTCAAACAAATGATCGGTTTTGTTTTCAAATTTTTTGCCAAATAAACAAGTTTTCGTGGAAAATAAAAAATTATCGATAAAATTTGAAGCACTCGTGGTATTATTACCTTTGATAAATTACATTGAGGTAATATTGCAGAATTTTTTTTCATAAAGCTTCAGAGAAATTACTAAATATGAATTATTTCTGGTCTTAGCCCTGGTTGGAATATAGTATATTACATAACGTGTGCGGTAAGTGACATTTTTCACACGAGTGGGAAATATTGTAGTACGAGGCATGAGCCGAGTGCGACAATCACACGAGTGTGAAAAATCACTTTCGCACGAGTAATGTACAGTATTTTTCCTACGATCACGTGATTATTTCACCAAATAATGTGTCAACATCAACATCTGACATATTAATACACAAAATGTTACAATTAAAGTCAACATAATTGATTTCAAAATTAACAATAACTATCAATAGTGACAAAAATTCATGTAGTTTAAATATATAATATAGGTAGGTGATTACAATTATTAATTGATTGGATAATTATAGAAATTGAAAGTGAAATTATTATTGTTCATCATACTTCATATATACTTATCATGAATACCTTTCAAGATGATTACATTTTCCTACTATTATAACAGGTGATTTGGATTAGTTGGTACAACATCGGACTTCTGCGGGTTCGATCCTCGACCGCGCCCTAAATTTGTTTCAATCAAGAAAATGAAAAAAATTTCACTTTTCAAATAGATCGCTTCAAATTTAGATATTAATTAGGTAAATCTAATTAAAAATTATATATTTGACAGCTTGCCAGTGGTCAATATTAATAAAATTTCATTTTACAGCTTTTTTATCCGTACACGTACGGATAATTTTTTTTTCCGTACGCGTATGAATAAAGGACACTTTCCATAGAACTAGACAGTGCGATATATGTCACTTTCCTATGTGATCGTGTGAAAATTTTATTTTGTTTCAAATTTGGTCGTAATTCTTTATAGACTAAATGCGGTCCTGTGGGAAAAAAGTGTTTTGTCGAAAAAGAACTGTGTATTTCCAGCACCAGACCCGGCTGCAACGTCTCCATGGGAACGCGGTGGTGGCATGAGCACTACTCGTTGCTCTTCTGCTCCCCAAGTCGACAGCAGCGCACCCTATGACGAGACTTTTCATTACATAGTAGTCTGAATTATGAACAACGGGAAAGGGCTGTCTTATAAGCCATTACCATCACCAGCTACTTTCTCTTGATTTTCTTTCTTAATTTTTGTTACTTCCTCACCTTATTAGTACAGGAATAGTAGGATTTTTTAAATCGTTCAAGTAAAAGAAATTGAATGGCACTTTTTCCTATTTCATTCCTAAGAAAAAATGTGGGTTCGATTGATTATTTAATATCCTAAATTTTAAGCTATTACTGAAAAGAAACTCACTATTCAAAATACAAGAATACGCAGTATACACACTCCAGACTAATTTTCCTAATAAAGAAATAATGTGTGCAACTATTTTCATCTCAATATTCATGCCAAATTTACTCCACAGCTGCTTTTCCAATTTTTTCACACCGATCGGATTTAATTAGGCTTTCTTCCGTTATTTTCGTTGACATACACAAAAAATATCGCTCTTACTTGAACATACTAAGAAATGTGCTCAGGGGCCGCATTGTTTCTGAAATGCTTATTATATTTTTGCTCGTGCTATTTCATAGCAACCAGTCCAGCACCTTTGTCCTCTGCACCATTTTGTGCAAGTTCCTATCTAGGTATGTACTGTATATGTATCACTATTTCAGTTTCCCTATCACATCATCATCATCATCAGACACCGTTACCTCGTGCTAGCTCCACGTGCACTCTTATACAGGGTGACGCACCAGCGGGACGCACATGGGGGTCTGTCACCCCGTGTGGTCACCTGGATCTATACTGCAATAATAAGACCCATGTTAACGTATGGAGCAATTGCATTGGGACCGAAGGTTCTAGAAGCAACGGCCATCCAAAAATTATATCAAATACAGCGAATGGATTGTTTAAACATCACAGGAGCTATGAGAACAACACCAACCTCAGCAATGGAACTAATTACTGGTCTGATCCCTCTGGACCTGTACGTCAAGGAGGTTGCGTTAATGGCCATGGTACAATTGCGCACGGCTGGCAGGAGTGGGCCAATTGAGGTTAAGCCTATGGCAGGAAGCGCTCACTGCGCTACCTCTGCTGCAGGCAGCCAACGATGCAAGTGAACCCAGGTTTTTGTTTAACAAACCCTAAAAGATTCAAATAAAACAGAACACAGAGCCAGATGCTGCATATGCAATACGCATATATACAGATGGTTCAAAAATGAAGGAAGGTTCAGGATGTGGAGTTTACCCGAGAGCACTAAGCCTAAAGATTAAGTGGGGAATGGGAAACAATACCAGCGTGGTTCAAACAGAACTGGCTGGTATCTAAATTGCCACAAAAGAACTAACCAGAAGAGGAATTTCTGGCAAAAACATAATAATCCGCACTGAAAGTAGACAAGCCCTATTAGCCTCTTGAACAGACAACGTGTTATATCGAGGCTAGTACTAGAGTGCCACCAAGATTTAGCTGACGCCTCGGCAGATAACAATATTATCCTGAGGTGGGTTAAAGGGCACGATAGGAGTAAAGGAAATTTCATTGCTGATTCTTTGAACAGGGAAGCCACTGGACTAAAAATTCTAGGACCCAGTGACACATACGGCCTAACGACTTCGACAATTGCGGAACTAGCCAAACGTTACTCCCATGCTCAATCCCTTAAGAGATGGGATGGAATCAAAGGATGCAGTCTTGCCAGGATCACCGTGAGCGACCCTGGGAAGCTGGCGCCGAAGAAATATTTGGCGATGACCAGGAAAAACCTACGTTTAACAGTAGGATTTCTGACTGGTCACTGTCAACTAAGAAAACACCTCCATAGTATGGGGCTAGTGGACACACCTCTATGCAGGATGTGTGAACAGGAAGATGAAACTGTCAGGCATGTCTTATGCGAGTGTCCGGAGTTATCGTCAATAAGAGCGTGATGTTCGGTGAGTCTTGGCCTACACCCGCCGATATAGAGGAGATGTATCCTGGTGACCTGTCCATCTTCCTGAGAAGGACAGGATGGACAATGACCTAGGAGGACAACTCCTCGGTAGGAGACATGTGGCCTAAGTGCTGTGAGCCTACAGACTCACCCTGCCTACTCTACAGATACAGATACAGAGCAGCTCAGTTGTACGTATATATATGGGTATAATCACCCACTAAAGCTCTTTATAGGTCCTTATATTACGGTTTTTGTAATATCAAGAATCTGTCAGGGTTCGGGCTGTGTGATTTTTCACTTGCTTTTGCAAGCTCTTCTGCGTTTTTCTCGCCATCGATACTGTGGTCACCTGGAGTACAGGTAATTTGGATGTCATATTGTTGTGTTGACGACTTCCGTTTTTCCATACAATCCCATACTGATTTATAGGTCACCTTCTCGTTCAAGACTGCCTTGAGGGCCGCCAGCTAGCTAACATGATTACATGACATGGATCTGCTTGTCTTTATCAGCTATTCTGTTGATTTCTCTCACACTTGTTTAATTTAAAGTTCTCCTCCAAATTTGTCTGTTTGTCCAAATGCAATAAACACAAAAATTACTGAACTGATTATCCCATGGATTCCACAAATTAAGAGTTAGATTGGAGCTTTCGTTCATGATATATTTTCACAAAAAAATTACAAATCCTCCAGAAAATTATTGATGTGAATCATGTTAAACATTATCCTACTAAATAGTTCAATAATCAAGGTTGATTATTTTGTGAATTCCTCTTAAAATATTAGAATCGTTTAGTGAGTTATTGGTGTGTAAAGGAAAAAATATCTATATCGGTGAAAATAGTTTTGTAATCTTCTCGTTACTGTGGTGCAATAGTAATATTTTGAAAAATTTTGATCGATAACTACACCAGCAAAAAAATGGGAAATGATGAATGGCAAATAATGGGCGCAGCTGCTGTTTTTGATTCCAATTCTCATCAGTTCCCGCCTGTACAGCAATCGTAGAGTCATCGACCCGTGCTGAGCTATGTTGCCGCAACATCGAATCTAAAATAGGAAGACTTATTTATTGCTTTCAAGTTTGATCGACACTAAATTTGATATTATGAATAGCGTTATAAAAGCTCAAATGGAATTTCATATTTTTATGATATGTAATAAGAATTGGTTCTAGTAGTTTAAGGGCCGATCACGCAGCTTACAGTTATTTTCCTGTTATCTTAAATTTGGAGTTATTTTTACATCCTTTTCTACTCCCTACTGATGGATCCCAGAATAATATCCCAGAGCACGACTGTCAGTTTACAAAATGAAGGATTTAACAGGCAGCAGTCAGATCAGGAGCGGGTAAACATACAACACGGCTCCTTCAACTGCGCATGACTCAAGACTTTGCAGTAACATAACAATATTGAAATGAATATGTAAATATCAGAAATATAAAACTAAAAAAAAAACAAGAAAACCCAGGCCCAAGTCCGGTTGATCAAAATGTAACTATGTATAGAAATATCAGAAAATAAGAAATGAAAAATTAAAAAAAAAACAGAAAAACCCAGCACCTAACCGGGTTTCTGACCTACGACCTCTTCGTTGTAAGCTCAGTATCCTACCAACTGCGCTAATCGGCTCACATTCAGTCACATCGAATAGAAGGTTAAAGGCTGCTTGGACGCACCTCAACTACTAAATTTGACGTGGTGGGTGGAGCCGTGTTGTATGTTTACCCGCTCCTGTCAGATCGACCCTTCTACTTTCTATGAGATCACTGAGATTGACTGTTGAAGTTTTTCTCGATGGGGTTTCTAGCCTATACAAGGTTTTTGATATTTTAATAAAATTATACTACCTAGTACATCTTTGCAAACCTTCTAGAAGTGCTTGGCTGATTTTGATCAAGTTCAGGTTCTACATTATTTCCCATAATTTGATCAGAAATTTTTCTTTTTTTTGTGTAAGATTGTACTACACAACCTTCTGCGATATTGGTTGATTTCCAACCGCCATGCTGTTTTGGAGCTAAAATATCCCCACCAGCGTTTACTAAAAGAGTTGCTGGAGTTCTTCTGAAACTGTGCCCTGTGTAATGTTTGGCATTTGGAATATTGAGATATTCTGCAATTTTTTGTGGTATTTTGGATATATTATTTTTGTCAACCAAATGATTCATACATTTGCCTGCTTTAAAGCATACCAACAATCGTTTATGCTCAGTTTTAGGACGTAGACAGATATACTTTTTAACGATTTGAACAAAATTTGGGCCGTTACCTGTTGTAGTATTGATAACGAAAGTTCGTTGTTTATACGTTTTTGAAGAGTGGATATTTATGACTAAAAGATTGTCTTTCTCTTCAATATCATCCATAGTCATTTTAATAAGCTCATCACATCGACATGCTCCAGAAATTCAAGGACAAAGACAATAACAAGGACTACCTATGAATATTTTATATCAAAAATTAAATTATTTGCATGGGATTTCATTTCTCACCTTCATTAATAAAAAAACATCATTGAGGGCTTCCATTAAGAATGTATTTATTTCTTCTCTTGTAAAAGTTTTAGCTTTATTTGGTTTGTATCCAGCATTTTGACGTTTTAGAAATGCAATCAACTTTGGATATTTAATATCGACATTGTCCTTCATTTGTATCATTGTGCGTAGCATTGAATATTTAGACCAAAGTGTTGAAGCTTTTAATGATTTTCCTTGTAGTGAAAAATATGCCAGTAAAACATTCTATGAATATTTATGTATCTTGTTGTCTTCAGCCCATTGCTTATATTGTGCATATTGTTTTTCATACCTGTCTTTAGATATTTGTGGTAATAAGGTTAATGACGGAAACGGAATATGAATATAATGAATTCACAAGTTTCATCGTTTACAACTTACTTGAAATGGGGGGGAGGAAAAATACTTTCCTCCATAGGGAGAAAAAGTATGAGTTTCCTTCCTGATGTACTTTCTATAGGGGTAGGAGGAAAAAGCATTTTTTAGTTGATATTGGTTGGTTTTTCTCCACAATTTTTCAAGTGAGAATAATGTCAATATCATATTTATAAATCTTTCTGTGTATCAAACTGCACGAGCACAACAGGTCGTGATGGAACAAAACTCTTTTCTTCAACAAATGTGTCAGCCAATAAGCATAATAGAGATAACAACTTTGGAATCCCAAAACACTGTGGCGATGACCTTATTAGTAGAAAACACGGTTTTTGCTTCCTTGGATGAAATCCATTGTTTCGACTGTATTTTTTCTTCTGGCGCTTACTTTAGGGAGGGTTTATTGACTCTAACCATTTGAGTTATTGCTTAACATTGAAAAACTCTCATTCTATTTTTTTGCAATGATTTGTCTAATTGGATCTTTAAGTTTTTTAATTGATACTGTCAAGTTTCTTATTAATTCTATGGAATCGGATAGTAAAGCTTTTTGTTTTTCAGGCTTTGAAATTGTATCAACGATTATCTTATAATTGGTATCCATGTAACTTAAATATTTATTTATTTTCCAAATATTTTAAATTTTCCAAGCTTCTTCAATGGCTAACGACGAATCGTCACAGAACTGTGACATAATATATTTTTTTCTTCAAAATATATGAAATAAATTAACGTCGTTTAAGGGTCATCTACCAAATTCGACCTTGCACAATTATGCTTTGTATATTTTTTTGTTTCCCTACGTCCTCACGTTTAAGTTCACATAACGAAATTTTTTTTAGAAATATGGAAGCTCCGCAACATGTAGGTAGCCAAGCAGTCCAAGCGTTTTTGGGTTCATGTACTACTCTATAAGCTTCGTCAGTATTGAACTGGGAGACCGCCGAGACCGTCGAGCGTTGTATCAACAATGGAACGGCACGCGACTACCGAAGCAGAGAGACAATGTCAGTCATAGAAGGATAGAAAAGCGAGAGATGTATTTTTATCCGATATTTTAGTGGTAGCAACCGAATTTCAATAAGGAATTGTACGGTCATAAGTAATTTGAGGATTCTGAGATTTTTATATAGTATTCATAAAGCTTCAAATTAGACTTCTTATCAATTAGTTTTTTTCCATTTAATCCATATTTAATTCTTTACAAGGGATCAAACTTTGCTTAATATGTGTAATTACCTCATGATTCGTATTTTTTTCAACAAAATTTGGTTAGCATTTCAAAGTTTTTATTCGATGAGAACACTAAGTTCAACATTAATCTACATGATATATTTTTTCTTAATTTTCAATACATCCATTACCTCGAAATTCTTTGCCAAAAATACTTCGATATTTTGTCAAATCGCTGCCGATAGATTCCCCTTAAATCCACGTACTCCAGCGTGCAATTATCGTCTATGAGGGAGAGGTACATTTGGGTTATTAGTATTCAAAAATCTCAACTCAACATTCTTGAAAGTAAGTACCTGTCCACCAGATGTTCGCGTTTATTAAAATCTTATCTGGCATAATGATGATTACTTGAAGCTTCAAACCGACATTTATTACAAACTTAAATTATGCAGTTTTAACAATTGAATTAAAAATTTCACCGCTAAAAGTATATAATAATAAAAAGGGCAATTTGCCTAAAATCCGGGATCTATTTATAATTATTGATCTGGACACTCTTGTCTATCGTGTACATTTATGATTGAAAGATACTTGTGGTTTTTCCAAGCTTGCTGAGTGTTTGTTTTTTGGCCAGTCACTTCTATCAGATGATTCCTATAATATCTCAACAAATAAGGAGTTTTTAAATTCATGACTATTATTCATTCTAATGCCCAAGTTATAAGTAACCTATTTATTTATGTAAGGCTGGTTATGAAGCTATTCATAGATTTCTTTGAGTGTTGAAATTGCTTCGTCAAGATTTAATAGGTACTGGATGAAATGCGGCCCAAAGGTAGGTTTGTTTCAACTGGCATTTATGAACTGTTCTGGAATCGTTTCAAGTACTGTATAGTGCGCAAACCCGAATTTGGGATGGACACATCAACTTTATCACTCCTTTCCAGATGGTACAGTTTATATACCGTCCCAAGAACGATACTATAAACAGTTTGAATGCGAAATCAATAGATCACTTGCGCGAACGATACTAAGATCAGGGTAGAGTAGGGTGCTGCCACCTAAGAGTCACGTCAGAAATAAAATTGCTAATTTAATGAGAACCACAATGAGAACAGGGGGTCTATTCACTAACAATGAGAGCTTCTGCGAGAATACACACTTATAAAGTGCGCATGCGGGCTATATCATAGTTTGTAATTTCGAATAGACCCCCTGTTCTCATTTTTTTTTATTCTGTTATTTAACGTCGGTCTATTTCTGCGACTGAGGCTAATCACCAACGCCGGGAGCACTCTACCCCTAACCGGAAATTTTGGCGAATCCACTAGTCTTCCAACCAGTGGTGCGTTCTTCAACGAGCCCAACATCCATGGACTCGAGACCTCGGTTTTACGTCTCCTCCGAAAGACGGCATATCCACATCATAAACCCGTGCTCATTGGTATAATACCTGCGAGCTGTGATATGCTAGTCCGCTGCAGGCTGTACGGGCTTTATACGATGGTCTTCCCTGGTTTGGTCACCCATCCAAGTACTAACCATGTCCGACCTTGCTTGAGCGTAATTATCGCCTGTTATTGTGGTTCTCATTAGTGGTAGTTGCAGATACTTCCACATATTTCAGAGCTGATATCCTGCGCTGACAACTGCAGACCAACGTTTTACGACGTATACTTTTATCCACATAATATTTTGAGTTAATCCAGTTTTTGTTTTTACAAACTATTTTGCTATATGTTTGTGGGTATGAGTTTTTGTAGTTACTTTTTATTGTTCAGAGTGGAACTTTCATTTTAAGAGAAAATGTTTAGGGACAAACTGTTATGTGAGGTGCAGACGGCAAACTTCATTTTTATAAAGTAAAATGTTTCATTGATTAAAAAGTGACAGAATATTAAAGTAGTTATTCTTCTATACAGCTTTGAACTTCTCAGCCACGAAGAACAACGACCAGTTTAGCTGTAAGGAAGTTTAGTTAAAGTATACCTACCTAGTTTATTGTATTGTTTTTGAACTCTTTAAAATTTATTCTTCATGTTTGTCAGTGAAATATGTGAGAAACGTTTTATTTATTGTGTACTTTTTTATTCAATAAAATATTATAAATATGATGATTATCGCTTTATTATTCCCCCTTCTGGCATTATATGGTCCATTTTTTGACATTCAATTTAATTAAACTTGACAATTTGATATTTATTATTGTAATATCAATCTAATGCTGAGTAGCTTTAAAGAAAAAATCAAAAAATTGACCATACATTTTGCAATAAAACTTAAATTAGAGTAATTTTTTATATGCCGCCAAAAACTGTTGAATTACAGGATTTTTCTTTTTCGGTTGTTAGAGAAGTTCACAACCATCTGATTTGTGTTAGAGCTACTGACGGGACTCTCAAGGTGGCGCTACTCGTACAATTAGAGGGTGCCACAGGTCAGTTTCCCATCTATATAGTATATATAGAAAGGACAAGGAGTAATAAATCATTCATTTAAGTAGATTTCATAGACGTACCAAAATATGTTTTAAGAGGGTGTACCGTAAGGTACATTTAGTACACTTAGTAAAGTTGTATGAAGTTGTATGGTTTTCATAATATTGTAAACA
>CAJUYG010001422.1:0-15921 GCA_910591675.1 Galerucella calmariensis
AAAAAATGCATATAATTTATGGGTATAGTAAATGAACAATTTAAGTAGACTTAAAGCTAAGAGGCGCTTTGAGAAAGTTTTGTTTTGCAGCATGAACAATTGGTCATTTTAAGCTGCACCTAGCTAAGCTTAGAAAATCGCTCGCTTATTCTCCACTTATCCTCAAAGTGGAGATTTCTAACCTAACATTCTTGTGTGTTCATTGACATATAGATTGCGAAAACTCTATTTAACTCATACTATTTACACAAGTACGACAAGGAAAATATGAGAAAAACTACTTGAAAGAGAATAATAATTATGGGCAGTTAGCTATGGACGTATTTAGTTCCAGAGGCTGGAAGAATGTTCATCGCCCCCCATTTTACGCTAAATATCATTTGTACAAATTAATCTGCGCTTCTGGCAACAGCGGTTAAAATAGGGGGGCGATGAACATTCTTCCAGCCTCTGGAACTAAATACGCCCATCGCTAACTGCCCATGATTATTCTTCTCTCTTTTTCAAGTAGTTTTTCTTATATTTACCTTGTCGTACTTTTGTAAATGGTATGACTTGAATAGACTTTTCGCAATCTGTATACCTATGTCAATGATTTTTCAATTTTCGGGTTTTCGTTTTCCGCCTTCCAATTTCAAGTGTGTTTTATTGTATTTTTGAAGAAGGATGTTTATGGAGGATGATCTGGAAGTATTGGATATTCTTGAAAATGGATTTCCAAGAAGAAGGTACAACCGTAAAAACTATTGTGAAGAATTGGATGAAAAAACCTTTTTCCAAAGGTTTCGTTTGTCCAAGCCAACTGTTTTACAACTCGTAGAAATGCTAGAAGATTCTTTGGAGCATCCGGACAATTTGTAAGCCCAGACAGACCATCAGTTTTCTTATTTTCAATAACCTCTTTGTATTTTGCAGCTAAGGATATAAACAATTCTTTTTCTCGTATTGTATAATTTGTCGATCTGATTTTCTTATTTTTTACTGTTTTCCATTATAAACAATTTTCTTATTTAAAAAACAAACAAGGATAGAATCCTTTGATTTTCAAAGAATTGACTTTCAACAGCTTTTGATACGTTATTCTTATTTAAAAAACCAACAAGGATAGAATCCTTTGATTTTCAAAGAATTGACTTTCAACAGCTTTTGATACATTATTTCAAACCACAAAAACGAAAAGTCACTAGAAACTATAGAGAAGTAAATAAAACTCAACTGAAATAGCGATGTTGACAAATGTATTAACACCATGGATGTAAAAGAGAGAGGAGGGTAGGTAAGCGTGGTAGTGATTTAACTTTCGACGGAAGTCGCCATATTGAGAAGCCACATCAGTGACATTAGTCATCAATTCTTGTGTCAACATAGATAACCTTAATATACTGAAATGTGTCAAATTGAAAAGCCACGTTGAAAAAATGGTGATTTTCAGTATGAGAAAGGTAAGTGTGGATTTATGCAGCAACATTTAGCAATTATCAATTAGCATTTAACAATTAACATTTATCATTTAACAATTAGTAAAACTGCCATCGTTTATGCAGACACAATTATAAATAGTAAGCATGCGCACAAGCCCGAGTTTCTGGTTGCAATAACCCTACATTTTCATGTCTATTTGTGCATTGGAACAATTTTTAAGATGTATAGTAGAATTGAAGACTTTTTTTCTTTTATTAGTACCACTTGAATATAAACAAACACACAACATAACCCTAAGTCAACCGCTTTTCTATGAAAAAAGTAAGGATCTGCGTACTAGTTGCGCACTAGATGAAAATTCGGTACATTTTTTAATTTAAGAAAGTTAAAAGTTGGCCAACTTCGTAATTGTTAAAATAAATGATAATTGTTAATTGTCTGCATAAATCGAGTCATAGTAAAATGAGTAGTTAAACTTATAATTGATAAATGTTAAATGCTAATTGATAATTGTTAAATGTTGCTGCATAAATCCACACTTATTTATGAGTATTAGTATGAATTTAAGTTGATATTGAGTTGTACAATAGTGTTTGGAGATGCATAATTGAATAATTTAATGTACGCCTCTGCTTTGTTTACGCTTCAACGTCGGCCATATTGAGAAGCCACTTTGGTCGACGATTACTGTTATGTTCTCTCCTCTCTCTTTTACCTCCATGAGGTAACTTCACATAGCTTCTTCTTATGCAAAACGGAATCTATAACCTGCACCTACCTTACCAATAATCTTGACCTGTCCAATAAAAAAATTAGAACATATTTAACATGTCTTAATAAAAAACCGAACAATTAATTATATGCATTTTTTCAACAAAATTGTGGTTTAATATTTATACGAAAATGTCACAGTGCGCTTTATCGTGCCTATATTATAATAATCATCATTTTGAAAAAGGCACATCCTACCTAAAAATTACAATGTATCAGTTCTATTAAAGATATGCTTCAACTGATTTTTTTTTATTTGATTCTTAAAAATTAACTACGAAAATTTATAAATTTTTTTCAAACAATTGACCATAACAGGGAGATCGATCACATTATAACAAACAAATACTATACAGGATGATTAATTGAAGTTTAAACAAACATATTTTGATATTAATGTTCATGAAATTATACAAGGTGTGGCAGATAAACCGTCGATTAGAAACATATCGAGAAGATACAGGTCCCATTCATTAATCAAAGATCCGTACAAAGTGAAAAAGTTTAGTGCAGTCTAGCGTTAGTGGTTGTCAGTAAATATTTGAATTCCTTTTTCAATACATCCTCTTCTGGGAAACAATTTCCCTAGAGATCATTGCTCGATTGTTCGTATTCTGGGGCATCAAGGAGGAAGCATGGAACAGAGAACAAAGACACGGCGATGCCATCCTTCCATTGAAATTAGATCGAATGACGTTCAAGAACACCATTTATTCATTTTTGATAGAACCACGCATCCTTTCTTCAGGTTGTTCTACTCCCCGGTTTTCAAGAATTGGGTCTCTGATGTTTTCATAAATACAGGCTATAGCTACAATTATTGTCTGCTTGAAACACAAAATATATATCGACCAATCTCTTTTTAGGCTTATACCAGACCCAGTGCCAGGGTTTGTTTTAAAACCTGATTATGCCTCCAGGATTACCTGGATGCATTACCAGTTCCCTATATGGGATGATGATATTCAAGCACCCAGTGAATATGTTCTCATATCCAAACCCATTTGAAATTTGAGTTTATCGAACATTGTTCGAAGACCATATGCCTTCCAATTTTAGCCGTCTCCGTTCTGTTAATTACCTCGGTTATTGTCAATATAAAAAGTTCATTGTAGAAGCTCCACAATACCAATCTTTCCAGACACCTCCAGTTATACAGACCTTTCTAATTACGATTCATCTGCTAAACTGTTTATTTTCGGTGTTAACAGCTAATACAAACTGAAATATCCAAAACTAAAATTACCACCTTGAAAAATAAAAAGTATCTAACAACAACCTTGCTTTCTTCTTGTCTTCACATTAGATTTAAAATTTCTGTTTGTGAATAAAGACAAAAAGTATATAAAGAAAAATTTACAATTTTTCAAATCCTGTACTGCATTTCAAGCTTGAAATGTAATCGTAACATAGCCAATGTTTTTAAGGCGAAATAAGAAGCAATAACTATTTGATGGGATCAGAAACAAGAAAAATTATCTCAATTCCAAGTGTATGCAAAAAATTTTTATTTTCCTAAAGCAATGATTTTGTACTATCAATGATTGGGCCTCCTAATTTTAGGAACTTATTACTAATTAAAGTTTACCAATAAACAATGAAAACTAAATAGAATATGACACATGCCTTCCAGACAAGATGACCGACATTTTATTCTGTAATGATCTACAGATATGTGCTTGTTATTTGTTATTGAATTTTTGGAGGTTTTTTTTGGACTGAAGTATGAATGAACATTTAATAAAATCAGCTTTACTGACTTGTTTTTTTTTCAATTTTCGACTAGGAATTTGAAACAAAGTTATTGGATATTCTATTTTCGCTTGTCAAGTACTAAATCAACCCGCTGCTTGGGTAGCCTGTTAAGTTAATTTGCTTCTGATCCCCACAATTCGCAATCAAATACATATTTTCAAAATACTATTCTAAAATATAGAAAAATTACTAAATTTAAAAATATTAAGATACTTGTTCTTAACGGGCTTAGGGAAATTTTTCCAATGACACTTTACTCACTATTTGAATAAGTCAGGTATTTTACCAAGAGTTATAATTTCTAATTCCACAACCTTTAGAGCTGCACTTAATACAAACATTTTATACATGTATATTTTATGTTCTGTAGATTATGTTGCGGTTAAAGTGTTTCATGGCTAGTTCATAAACTAGCTGGATAGTATAGAAATTATATAATATAAATATCCGATACTTTGAGTTACTTACACATGAAATTGTTCATTATATTTTGAATTCTATCCAGCTAAGTCAACACTATAAGATATAGTTCATTTAAGATAAGTTTGCAATAACAAAACATGACAGATGTTTTACATCGTTGCCATGTTGTAATTTTTTTCCACTTGTTGCCATGAAATTATGTTGACAAGTTGTTTATTGTATAACTTTGATGATTAAATACATAAATTTCAAGATGTCCAAGTTTGAAACCATAAGTTTAACTGAAAAATGTTTCCTTCATGCACATGTTGAATTGCATCGTTATTGCAGTATTCAGTATTTATTAAAAACTTACATCTCTCACAGAAGTAATAGGAATTATGATTAATTATTCCATTTACACTTTGGATATTTAGATTTTGTTCAGTGGCTGCAATTGTTACTACAAATGTCAAAATTGCAAACTTATCGTAAATGAACTAATATACAATAACTTTTATTATATGTATTCACAAGAAATTTGAGCACAATAGTACAATCACAATTTTTACATAAACCATGCAAATACAAAACGCTTACAATTTAATTCATATACTAAAAATTTGTACCCATTTCCAACTGAAAATAGCTTGAGTTGTATGCAAATAAAATGCAAAATCTCCATCATTAATATCAAAATCTCACAGAATAATCTCATTGAATTTTGGATCAAACAATTTCAGATCGATACAAATTAAACTTGGTAAAATACTGGACCCGGTTAATTTCCCCTTTCTGAGCAAATATTGACTAGTCAATTAATAAATAATAAGTTGTAAGGTACCTAATAAAACTAGATACTTGGTGTATAACATTAAAATTCAACTTAACATTATGTATACATTATTAAAATTACCAATACTGAACAATTTTTTTCAAAATTGAAACTGAATTTATTACGATTTATTGCTGCATTTAAAAAATTTCAATCAGGTGATTTAAACTGGCAATTTTATTCGAAAACTCATAGAAATAATATTATAACATTTTGTATAAAGCTGGATGAGGTTTTATGTAAGAAGCTTGCCTCAATCCTTACTGGTGCCATAAGTACACTTCAGCAAAAGCTATGGTCTTTTTAAATTCCTTATATTCTTTCATTCAAAAATGAAAAAATCTGTATTTAATTTCACTTTATAATTGTTGTACATACAAAATTTCAGGATATACAACTTCAAAGTCTTACTAGAGATCTGGAGAGAGTGCACCATACTTTACATACTTCCAAATTTGAATGTGTATATTGAGTTTTCTCTTTATGTTAAAGTCTTTTAATGGCAACACATGTGTGGTCCAAGCAACCCAATGCCATAGAGCAAGGAAATATACAGTTTGTCCCAAAAAGTTTTATAGAAATGAAGTCAGAATTTCCGTATTCTACCATATTCTGCATAAATCTTAATTTATATTTCTCATTCTCAGTTAAACAATGGCATAAAAATATTTAATTCAATAGAGAATACTATACTGTCTATAAGCAAATCCTTTTGAAATAACTTTCTATGAGGCTAATGTTGATATAAAAATTTGTTTAAAATGATTCAAAAAAATTGACAGACCAGTGTTTGCTGAAATGTAATAATACCTTTCTTCCCCCTCTAATTTTCACATTCACATCCTCTTCCAGCTATCTTACCAATTCATAATATAATAAAATATAACTTTCAACAATCAATTTGCCGAAAGTTTTAAATAATTATTGTCACATTCTAACCACCAATATCTTTCTCTTTGAGTTACTAATGTTTATTACAAATTGACGAATCACATACGGCCAGTCACAACAAAAAAAGGAATATATAGTAAAATTAAATGGCAAGACTAGCTGCTATTTCAATATTGGGGAGATAGTACCGAAATGTAGGGTCTTAAAATAAAAGTTTCAATATATATCAGTAATTTTTTGTTGCTAATATGAAGATTACCTACTTTGCTATACTTCAAGTGAATCCCATCACCCTGTATATTTAAATTGTTGTTCAACGAACAATTGAGTTTATATGTTCATGTGTTCCTTTTTTTATAATTCTTTAAAATAAGGCAATAAATAATGGTATTCATACTGCCCCATGAAGTTTTGACAATCCAATATTTTGAAGAAAAAAAACAGAAAATCAACTCATAATATATGCATCAATTCCAATTATTTGAGATCTTGGGACTGTCGGAACGTTGTGGGACATCCTGTATGTAGTATAGTCGATTATCGACATGTATCAAATTTCTTTGGGTATATTCTTACTCATAGTCCAAGAAAATAGACAATTACATACAAATGTTGAGATAAGTTCTGAAATTTTTGACCTAAGCTAAGTATATAATAGTATATTTTTGTAGTAATGAAGATTTATTTTAAACTTTTAATCTACCGCACTTACCATTTTCTCAAAATTTGTGATAAATTAGATTTTTATATTGCTTACATCAAAAATACTGATATAAAAACAAAATTTTGGTCACAGAAAATTTTCCAGATATGCATTTCGTCAAATAATTCCTTTTATTATTAAAACCCCCCGAATTTTCGATTCACAAACATAATTTGAGAAAAAATTGTCAGTAAAATATACACAACAGAAAAATAACTTTTGATTCATCTTTTTAAAATACAATAGTGCATTTACAAAATTAATATCTTTGCTTAAATTTATTATCACTGACTCTACAACTGCATCCTATTTTAAATAAAACTTAATAAAGAATATACAGGGTGTCCCTGCAGTTTTTACCAAAAACTTGAGAGATGGTATTTCATGAAAAATGTGTTCCTCACTCTAATCTTTACCAAACTATAATAAGCATCTAAAGTAAGATGTGAACGAAGGGAGAAAGGCACACATTTTTTTATATAAACTTCACCCCCCCTTTTTGAGGTCTCTCAAATTTTGTATATTAACTACTGGGAAACTGTATAGAAATAAAATAATTTAACAAGTTATTTTTTCATAAAATGCAGTTCTACAGTTTTACAAATACCAACAAAATCATTTTGATAAAAAAATCACAGGGTGATACAAAAAGTTGACTGAATATGAGTTGAGTGAACCAACTCAATACAATCAATTGATTTGATACGTTGTGAGAGGATTAAATTCTTTCATATCTGTTACATTTTTAGCTCTAACGTATCCCCATAATCTCATAGCCTCTTCACAGGTTTCTTCTATATTCTGAATTTCCGAATAATTTAAATCAGCTTTCCAATGGAATGGTGCACTTTTTGAATCTCTAAATGTACTCGATACGCCACCTATGTTGAATCTTGTATGTGTATTCAAGAACCTTTCCACGTCTTTATGGAAATAAAGACCTAGAAAGTCGAACAAGTCTTTAACAATCTGCGTGGGATTCAATGAAAGATCTTCGTATCGCACTGCCCTAGTAACAAATATGAATGTTAAACAGTAATTTGAAGATATTTAAATTTTTATTCTGTTTTTAGTATTTGTTGTTATAGCGACAACTCTGAAAATTTCAACTATCTAACTATCACGGTTCATGAGATACAGCCTAGTGACAGACAGACAGTGAAGTCTTATTATTAGGGAACATTTTTACCCTCTTGTTTGTGCTTTATAAGGTGAAATATTGCTCTGAACAGAACTCAGCTATTGACTGCTAGGACACTCAAATCTTGAGTCTGGCTGAACATGTCCATTGTTTAGACGGAGCGTAAATAAAATTTGAGCAATGTATTGATGTAATTCTTGATTTCAGTAAGATGCTTAAGTTGAATTTCTAAAGAGGTAGTTTTAATTATTTTCTAGGGACCAGTAATTCCATCCTGGATTTGTTTTAATTTAAACAGGATATAAATAAACTTGAATAGTGATAAAAATATTTGAAATATGTGATATATGATATATTGCATGTAATAAAATATCCACTACTCTAGTATTAAATACGGTATTTAAAAGATAATGTATTTATTAGACAAATATAATTATCTAAATTTAAAAGCACACCATTGTAAATATTATTTCGGCGAATAAATGTTTATTGAAACTGAATATAAATTCCAATTGCATTTTTCATTTTCAACGTTTCGTTAGCGATCCAGCTGCCATTATCAAGTATTATTGTATTTTTTTAAATTATTTGTCCTGGCACAAAATTTTGACAATTAGACAATAATTGAAAATATTTTTTCCGTCGACCGTGTATTAACATATGCAATTAACGTTCTCAAAATTGGATAAAATCATACATTAATGACCCCCCATTGATACATGATTTACATTAATCAACGATTTCTCTGTAGGCAACCCAACGCACATCTTATACATTATTTTTATATTGACAGTTACCTGTGGTGTAGGCAACTAAACATACATTTCAGTGACATTATTTATTTTTGACAATGACAAATAAATATTTTCATTTTGAGAAAAACTAATATAACTTATACAGTTGACGGAAAAGTTTTGTAACTAACACAAGTATTAAAAGGGCAATTAACAATCATTAATTATCTCAATTGTTAATGGCCCTCATTAATACACTTGTTAGTTAAATAACTATAAAGTTCAAGACTGTATTTAAATTTAAAAAAACACACTTTTTAGGTAATCGAAATAAAAAGTAAAACACAATTGATAATTTATTATTACTTAACTAGTAATAAAGAGCTTTGCTAATCGATAATTGATTGTAAATTATTAATAATCTATAACCATGATGATCTATCTATTCTTAATTTGATATTATTTAAATAGTGATAAAATAAAGAGTTTAGCTAGTTGATAATTGATTATAAATTATTAATAATCTATAACCATGATGATCTTTAAAAGTAAAAAAAATATAAGTAAGGTAAAATGAACAAGTGCAACAGTTTTACGTAACCATGAGGGTTCAACTTTCGTTTAGCTGAAATTAGTTATGGAAAAACTGTTGTTATGGCAACGATTGTTGTGATTAGTAGTAAACAAAAACCCAAATCATATGGTGAGGAAATGCGCGGTTGCCAAGTTGACCCCACTTTCGTTTAGCTGAAATCAGTTATGGAAAAACTATTGTCAGGGCAACGATTGTTGTGATTAGTAGTAAACAAAAACCCAAATCATATGGTGAGGAAATGCGCGGTTGCCAAGTTGACCACTATCGTTTAGCTGAAATCAGTTATTGTAAAACTGTTGCCAATGTAACTGGTACACAAAAAAATAGCTAATGCTGACGTTATCACCATCTAGACCCCACCCCCATGATCAAAAATAAGGAAAGCAAAGAACTCGTAAGTTTATTCTACCTTAACTATGGGTCGCACGTCAATTGTTATTGTTTGTACATCACTATGGTTTGCAAATGTCAGAGAAATGTCAGTTCAATAGTGTCTTCGTTAAGTGAACTCTCTCTTCCGAGAACTCGAAATGAGGCGTTTGAATTTGCTCACACTCATGGTTTAGTGCCAACAAGACCATACTGTAAGACAAAATTCAAGGGCCATAAAGATCGGCCTGAACTTTTCTCTCATTATTTCTATGGAGAAACTGATTTGGGAATTTACCGATGTCTCAAATCAAAAAAATGTCGACCGGATATATCGGTGGCAAAAAACACATGGTTTGAAAATAGCCGTTTGTCTCCAGAGAAGGAGTTTAGGTGAGTTTTTTCCATCACATCACATCATTCTCAATTCAAAAAGTACATATTACAGGGTATTGTTTGGTTATGCTCCTAATGAAAGTTATGAAAGGATTTCATTGGGAGTTGGAGAAAACTTGTCCAGTTCTACCCTTGCAGCGAGAATACGTTATTGCAGAGAAATGGTGACAAGTGCATTTACACAAATGCAACTTTCCTTGCCAAAAATTGGAGGGCCTGGAATTGTAGTACAGGTAAAAAGTGAAATTTTGAAAACTTGAATGTTTTAATTCGATAACTTTAAAATGGATGGATAAATTGATTTGACATTTGGCAGGTTGTTTTTAAATGTAAAGGGGCATATTTTGAAAGAAATTGTAGTTTGTGCAACTAGTGTGGATATGATGGTCACATCGCACGAGGACGAAGTTCAAGTGCGATATGGACAATCCACACGAGTCGAGCAGCCTATTTTTTCTACAACCCACTTAGGAAAAAATCTAGAAAATAAAAATTTCTATAAACTGTAATATAACTTCAAATTGAAAATTTAACAATTCAATTTTATGTTTCCACTAATTTTGTGGTAAACGTACAGTTCTTGAATGTCCAATTTGTATAATGCTACGGTTTCCTTTTTTAAATATACGATGCTGTTATAAGTAGATGTTGCCAGTCGGACTCCCTCATGAAGGGTACCGTACCATTATCTATAATAATGAATATTCTGTTAAATATTTCAAACGTCTACCTGTTGTCGTTATTAATATCAAGCAGAATAATTATTTAAAAATAAAATTAACAATAAAAAAAATTCCTCACGGGGAATCGAACCCGGGTCTACCGCGTGAGAGTCTGGTGTGCTTACTACTCAACCACCAAAGAATATGCAAATTATCTATCTATAACGTCAGATGTATTACATAACTTTTGCTTAAAAGGAACTAAAGTTCCTACCGTGTGTCCCGCGACACGTTCTACCTTTTTATTCATAAACATACTGGCTTTTCAGATTGACGAATCCAAATTTGGAAAAAGGAAATACAATCGAGGACGAATTGTAGAAGGACACTGGGTTTTGGGTTTGGTTGCTCAAGATTCAGAAGATTTGAGATTGATTGTATGTCCCGATAATAAGAGGAAAGCACACAGCCTAATACCCCTTATTAAGCAGCATGTTCAGCGAGGCTCAATTATCCACACGGACATGTGGAAGGGCTACTCTAAACTTTCAGAGTGTGGGTATCATCACAAGACTGTCAACCACAGTGTTGTTTGTTGCTGCTGATGGTACGCACACTCAAAGAATAGAGTCCCAATGGAGTGCTGCCAAGAAGTTTTTAAGGGGTCAGCATATTCCGGAAAACGAGTTTGCAGACAAACTTTGCGAGTATTTGTGGAGAAGGCATTGTAAAAAAAACAAACTCTATCCAATGTTAGAACTCCTAAATTCAATAAGAATAGAGTAGGTATGGAGATTTTAGGTCAGATTAATTTTTTTTATTGTTGATGTTTTATTGTTAATATTAAAGAGTTATTTACATCGGACTTACTTGAATCATTACAATAGAAAGTTAGAGGTGTTTGCTTTGCTTATTTTTGATGACATGGGGGTTTGGTCTAGATGATGATAACGTCAGCAGTAGCTATTTTTTTGTGTACCCGTTACAATGGCAACAGTTTTACAATAACTGATTTCAGCTAAACGAAATTGGGGTCAACTTGGCAACCACGCATTTCCTCACCATATGATTTAGGTTTTTGTGTACCTGTTACCATGGTAACGGCTGCCGTGGCAACAGTTTTTCCATAGCTGATTTCAGCTAAGCGAAAGTTGACCCACCATGAGTACTATACAATGTGCAAAATCAGTAAAAAAACTCCTGGTTCCATATAGTTTATGTGTCCCCCTGTTTTTTTGTGAAAATTGTTATAAGAATTACATAGAATAATGCAATAAACAAACCAATTTAACTTTGATATTACATTATGAACTTAGTATACTTACCTGAATCGATCTGAATAAAACTGTTGAAAAATGCCAGCTGCATCATAGTCAGAAATCAAATCTTTGCATAAATTATATGGTTGATCACAGTCAGGTCTTCCAGGGCACCAGTCTCTATGTTTACGGGACTGCATAGTGCCACGAGGGTCTCTTACCAATAAAATTACTTTAACATTTAAACTGAAAAAGAAAAGGATTTATTTCAATCTATTTCTGTATTTGGGGGTTTTTCTCAAGCTTTCACATTGTTTGGTTTCTGGCTACTGGCTCCATAAGTGATTATTGGTCTCACTGAGTTTTGTGTACCTCCAGCATAGGATCTTTGAGTTACACCTTCAATATTTCTCATGTACATCATTTAAAATTTAAAATTTTCATATATAATTTTTTGTTAAAGTGGAATTATCTAGAAATAGTTTCATTTCAAAAATTAATTACTTATTATTAATGAGAAAACATATTTTATTTAAAAATGATCTACAAGATAAGATAAGAATTTAAGTATCTGAAAATCTCCTAACCCGCATATATATATATAATAAAATATAAATAAATTAAATTAAGGTCACAGAATAATATAATATACCTAATGTGTATTTGTCAATAAAAATATATTTGATTTTGTACTTACTCATCATCTTGTAACAGTTCTTCAGCCAATGCTAACCTTAATCTAACACTTTTCATACTTTGAAATGGAAATAATTTACAAAATTTATTTAAAAATGTAGCATTCCAACAATATGCTGGATACAGCTCACACTGGTCCCATAACCTAGTGTTATGGGTGAATAAATAAACATGGGACATTCCAAAATTCAAGTAACTATATAAACTACTATAATCACAGCTTAGTAAGTTTTTCAAAGTCTCGAGCGATGGTCTGGCTAGAGGATGTCCTCTAATTTGAGTTATACCAAATTCTAATAAAGGTTCGTAATGATAGTAGTTTCCAGGTACAGCATTAAGTATATCTCCCAAAAACGTTGAGCCAGATCTCCAAGTGGTAATAATAATCGTTCGTATAGGTCTACCTCCCGTTGATAGCATATAGTCTTTAATACTAGTACCTTCTGGAAATTTATATTCAGACAATTCTTTTGATAACAAATTGTTTTCAACAGAAATAACATCGTCAATGGATGGCACAGGAATTGTATAATTTGTATACTTAAAACTATCATCTAATTCTATATACTGCTGGTATCTGTGAGATCTTTGATAGTTGGATACATCCTTTTGACTAAATCCTATTAAAAGGAGGCATACTATCGCAACTATAGAGATACCGAAGACTTCACTTCTCCGAACCATTATGCTTTCTTTCCAGCCTTGACATGAATTTTTTCAGAGAATAATCAACGGTAGTATTATTAAATATATTTCATGTTAAAGTATTTTTAGATCAAACTTATAAATTACTGCAAACAGTACACCAATTAAACACTGACTGCAAGACTGCAGTTTTTGTTGAACTCATTTACACACAACACACCAAGAGTACTGTCACTGCTGATTCCTCCTGCTGAGCTGACAGTTCAATGTGTATAAATACATGTGCCTAACATATGCGCACTAAACGTCAGTAAATAAACAAAAAGCAGAGGTGTATCCGATCAGAGACAACGGATTTACAAAAAGAGGTTATTATGGATAGGTTTTCGAAGCAATTTGTCTGTTGAACGTGCATTTTTGAGCTATGTTAACGAACACAAAATCATTCAATAATTACCTTCATTAATTAAATGATTTTCTATTGATTTACGACTTTTGTGTAGGCAACCAAACATACATAAAATTATTCAAGAATAGTGAATAGTGAAAACCTTCATAATCTAAAAAATGTATTGTCTGTATATGATTAATTATCTAATTTCATTAAAAAATAGTTTCTTGTTTTGAAAATCCTGATAATAATAGAAATAGATTATTGATTTCTTTAAATTAGACCGGTGCGACCTTGGAGAATAGAACAACAAAGATGATTCAATAGAAACCGTCGCTATTGGGCGCATATCTACCGCCAAAGCATATTTGAATGTTACCACCAATAGCAGCACTTTCTAGATATATCACTGCAGTAGAATAACAGAGAAGAGAGATGTGAAATTTCTCAATCATAAAATAATAAATGGCGTCTGCGCATTGACAAAAATTCATTCATCTTTTTGTTATTGTTGGTGGTACAGTGTACGTTCGCATTATATTCTAAGAAAATAATTACCAAAAAACTTACAATTGTACGAAATATTGCAGAAATATATAAACCGACATGGCGCTTAAAGGTCAAGTGGGTCAGAGTGAGTATATTTACACAAATATAAGTGAATACATATTTTCCATTGACAGGAGGAGGTTCACGAATCACGATCAATCGTTTTGATTACTCATACTACTAGCTACTGCTAATTAATAAATTGAAATCATACTTCGTTAAAATGATATTTCATTACACATTATAAATATCGTTCTGCCGAATTTAGTTGCAAATATTCAAACTCACTATTTCCAGAATACACATCCTTTAAATATGTAATGTCCATTTAAACTGTTTGAGCAATACAAATACCTTTATCTTGTTTATACATAATTACTTTTTTTATGTATTGAGCAATTGAATTGGTATGTTTGTTATGTCACCTCAAGGAAATTTTGAAGTACATTTAACTAACTTGTTTTAAATGATATATTTCATAAGTACCTATATAATGTACATATTTTGTCATTTATTGTGCCTGAATAATTTTATTAGACTGGCATACATATTTTTTGCCAGACCCATGCTAAAAAAAGTTCTGATAGATATTAGGGCTTCCTAAGTTTTTATCTATTTGCAATCCAAAATTAACCTAAATTTCAGAAATCATGAATGAGGTTATCAAACACAAGGCACTAAAAAAGAATGGTCCTGCTACAGTTCAACAGCCTCATGGAGTTGAATGGAGAATTCTCGTGGTGGATCAGTTGGGAATGAGAATGGTTTCTGCCTGTTGCAAAATGCATGATATATCAGCAGAGGGAATTACATGTAAGAAATATTTTCCGTTTAAAACAGGAATTAGACAAATCAATAGTAAACTATATAAAGTACCTATTCATTATAAAGTTATATATGTTGTGGTTTTAGTGGTGGAAGATATAATGAAAAAAAGGGAGCCACTTTTGACTATGGAAGCCGTATATCTAATTACTCCATCAGAAAAGTCTATCCATGCCCTTATGAATGATTTTGAGCCTCCTAGACAAATGTACAAGGCAGCACATGTATTTTTCACAGAAGGTGAGTCTTTTTTATAATAGGATTTGCTTTAGACTAACAATACATGAAGAAGAAGAAAATACATAGAGTTGAAGCATACTTATTTATTTATTACATTGTTCCATAATATCTCTATATTTGATATTAAGTTTGTTCCAAAAACTATCATCAACAACCAGAAAATAACGTCATAGCAAACAATGTCTTTACTTTTTTGTAATTCATATCAAATACAAAACATGTCCATCGACAACTTCAACAAGATATTGACAATGACAAGTGACAAATAAACATTATTGTGTTTATTTTATTCTTCATTCACACGAACTGCTTCAGTTATGATTTAATTCAAAATTTTTGTTTTCTACAGCATGTCCTGATGAATTGTTTAATGAATTATCTCAACATTCCGTAGCAAAATATATAAAGACTTTAAAAGAAATCAACATAGCATTCATTCCAACAGAATCTCAGGTATTGAACATTGCTTTGGCGGTATTATGCTTATTAGAGTCTTTATAAACAAAAATGGACAAAGTATTTCATTTCATTTTCTATAAATAAAATATTCACATGAAATAAATTTATTGAAATGTACTTATGACTAGTCTTAGTCAACCTTTACAGTAGTTATAATTTTGATATAGGGAATATTTACACA
>CAJUYG010001422.1:16021-59798 GCA_910591675.1 Galerucella calmariensis
TATATTGTCCATCTTTGTTATCTCTTCATTTGTCGATAATCCTTACTAATTTTGTTGGTTTTTTGTGCAATTGTACATTTTTCTACTTACTACTAATATTGTTAAAATGTGCAAAAATTGAAACTGGTGAATCTATTTGACATCTTTGACTTTTACCTTTTCTAATATGTAATGTTTTCTATCAATCAGGTCTTGTACTTATATACATATTTTTATCGTGCAATATTTATATGTAAATAATTATTTCATGTGGCAGTTTGTCCTGAAGAGCTGTTCAATGAGCTGTGCAAGTCATGTGCGGCTAGAAAGATTAAAACTCTGAAGGAAATCAACATTGCCTTTTTGCCATATGAGTGTCAGGTGTGTGTTTAAAAAAAATGTCAACAAAGTATTTATTATCTCATTCAAAACAACTTCATGACTCTAATATTTTACACATAAATTAATATATATGTATTATTACTTTCTTGACACTTTTTATTACTAAGCTTACTTGTAGTGTGTTATGTACCATTATTAAATGTTGATTAGCTTTTTCTTTTCTTCTGTAATATGCTTTCACATAATAATTTCCAAAAACCCTATATCAATCCTACAACAAAGTTCAATAAATGGGCTATTTTAAGAGATATAAAAAATGTTATTAAGAAAAATAGTAGATGTCTTCAAGGTCCATGTTTTGTAGTTATCTTGAACTATATAGAGTGTTGCATAACTCTGTTATAAACCAAATATATCAAAAATATAATTGTCTACAATAAATATTACAGAGTAACTCTGTTTTTATAAACTTTGGGTGTAGGGAATGCTTAACAAAAATTAAAGTTACATAACTAAAGATTCTATTTCTGCTGTAAAATTCAGGGTGTTCTTTTTAAAAGAATTCTGATTTAATCAATTGGGGAGATATTGTCTATTAGGCAACACTCTGTATAGTTCAAAATATAGACCTCAAAGATGCCTACTATTTTTCAAATAACATTTTTTGATATCTCTTCAAATAATCTATATACTAAACTTTGTTGTAAGATTGGTACACCCTGTACAAAGTAGAACATTTTTATGTAAATGTAGTTGGTTTTGAGTTGCCTATGACATGTCTAATTTATATAGAAACATCAATAAAGTGGTGTTTATTTTTTAGGTATTTTCACTAGATTCACCTGACACTTTTCAATGTAGTTATGATCCTTCATTTGCTGCTGCTAGAAATGCAAATATGGAAAGAATGGCAGAGCAAATTGCAACATTATGTGCAACGTTGGGAGAGTACCCTCATGTTAGATACAGAAGGTAATAATAATAATAGCACAACAGATATAAATCCCTTTACAGAGCATACGATAAAATGCAATTGAAATTTGCAATTTAACAAATAAAAGTACATACAGAGTTCGGCAAAAGTCCGGGACCGGACAAATATCGAAGAAAATATAAATTTTTCGGAAAATCTTTTTATACCTACCACAAATTTTACTCCAACTTAAACTATAATTTGAAAATATTTTGAAATATACAGGGTGTTCCAATAAAGTGTGGCGTATCAAAGTTATATTTTTTCTTGCGGAACACCCTATATTTTATTGCATTTTCTGATTGCCCCTAAAAAATATTATACTCCTTCATAATAGTTCCCTATACCTAAATACAGAGGGTTCCAAGTTATGCTGACTTTTTTAAAAATGTGAACATTTCGAAAAAAAATTAATAACTCATTGATATAACAAATTCTAGCAAATTTTCTCTTACATCTAAATAGTTGGACATTCGTTGAATGTATTCCACGATTGAGTACTAAATATCTCTTTACAGTGTGTTCAGAATTTTCAGTTTCATTATTAGATCATTCAATGTACAGTATCAGGCTTATTTTAAACGGAACACCCTGTATTTTAATACTTCATCATATTCAAAAAAATGTCGTCTTTCGAATGGTGTGAGGGCGCCCACGTAGGTATTATAGTTTTCGTACAATTTACAATTTTCTTAAATTGTATGCTAAATCGATTTTAAGACATCGGCAATTCTCTCTTAAATTTCAAACTAATGATCTTCGCATAGTGCTTGTAAGAAACTAAATAGATCACGTTTTGAGCCTTCAGAAAATATACGGTTTTGCTATCTTAAAAAGATATAGCCACTTTCACAGAAAAATCAGTATCCACTTAGACATTTTATGAAATAAAATAAGCCTGATACTGCACATTGAATGATCTAATAATGAAACTGAGAATTCTGAACACCCTGTAAAGAGATATTTAGTATTCAATCGTGGAATACATTCAACGAATGTCCAACTATTTAGATGTAAGAGAAAATATGCTAGAATTTGTTGTATCAATGAGTTATACATTTTTTTCAAAATGTTCAAATTTTTAAAAAAGTCAGCATAACTCGGAACCCTCTGTATTTAGGTATAGGGAACCATTATAAAGGAGCATTTTATTTTTTTATGGGCAATTAGAAGATGCAATAAAATAGAGTTCCAATTTATTTTTTCTGCGATATTTATCCGGTCCCGGACTTTTCCGAACTCTGTATTGATACAAAAAAAAATTTAATTGGACATAATTATTTTTCAGTGATTGGGAAAGGAACGTGGAATTAGCTCAATTAATTCAACAAAAATTGGACGCCTATAAGGCCGATGAACCGACAATGGGCGAAGGCCCAGAAAAGGCAAGATCACAATTACTGATCCTCGATCGTGGTTTCGATTGCGTTTCACCCTTACTCCATGAACTTACCTTCCAAGCTATGGCCTATGATCTTCTGCCAATAGAAAATGATGTATATAAGTAAGTATCTGTTTGTCCACTAGTATGTCTCAGATTTGTCACCTCTGGTAAATTTTTGTACTTATTTTATCTCCAATTATTTTTCTTAGATATGAAGCTTCCGCTGGTGTTTTGAAAGAAGTCCTTTTAGATGAAAACGATGAACTTTGGGTAGAGCTCCGTCACCAACACATCGCCATTGTATCTCAAAGTGTCACCAAGAATCTTAAGAAGTTCACAGACTCCAAACGAATGACTCAAAGTGATAAACAATCGATGAAAGATCTTTCCACCATGATTAAAAAGATGCCACAATATCAAAAGGAATTGTCAAAGTATGCTACTCACCTACATTTGGCCGAGGATTGCATGAAGGCTTATCAAGGATACATCGATAAACTTTGCAAAGTAGAACAGGTAGGAATATTTAAATATAATGCCTATGGAGCTTTTTTTGTGACTTTTTTTTTAGGATTTAGCCATGGGTACAGACGCAGAAGGTGAAAAAATCAAAGACCACATGCGTAATATCGTTCCGATTCTACTCGATCCCAAAATAACGAACGAATACGACAAAATGCGCATAATAGCCTTGTATGCCATGACCAAAAATGGTATAACAGAAGAGAATCTGTCGAAATTAGCTACACATGCGCAAATAAAAGATAAGCAGACTATCGCCAATATTCAATTGCTTGGTGTTAACGTTATCAACGATGTAATTATTAATGTTGTTTTTTGTGTAATAGCCTTGATTTATTAAATTTTTTTTGTAGGGTGGACCGAGGAAAAAGCAGTATACGGTGCCACGAAAAGAAAGAATTACAGAACAAACTTATCAAATGTCAAGGTGGACACCAGTCATTAAGGATATCATGGAGGATTGTATAGATGATAAATTAGATCAAAAACATTTTCCATATTTGAGTGGTAGAGCGCAATCTACGGGATACCAACCAGCTCCGTCAAGGTAAAAATAGATAAATAAAGATTTATACAAGGTATTCTAAGTTATGGTTTTCTCATTTACTTGAAAAGATAAAATCCGATACCGCAAAAACTGTTGTGAGTGTCATCAACATTTCTTTCCTAATGACGTATTTTTCTTTCACTTATCAGTGTTTTGGCAGCCACCCCTCACTTTCTATTTTTAAGTGGCACCCCCTGTATATTTTCGTTGAGAATTGTTACTTGAAATACAACTGAAATTCGCTGGTATATGTAAAATTTTCCCCTGAATCGATTGACGAAGACTAGAACGTTCTATCTATCATATTAGTCGAGTTAGAGGCAACTTTAGTTTTGAAAAGTGGATTTTCGAAAATTTCATGACTCCATTTGGATGAGACTGTGGCTGTCAATTTTTTGTCCCAAAAAACGAGACGAATTTTGGGTATTTTTTATATCGAAAACATTTTTTTTCTCAAAAATTTTGAAGCAAAGGAATATTTCGCGAATAAACTGCTTCCTGCAAACTACCTTATTGCTGAAAATTATTGTTAAGTTTATAAAAACAGTGGTGGAAGCAATAAGGATAATTAGATAAAGCAAAATGTCATAAAATAGTAATTTTCCGCAAATCGCTAGGAAATTTTGACATTCCTGTCAAAATTTCTTGAAGAAAAAGTCAGGACTTCCTTACTGTAAGGAAATGTCATTTCCTTACTGTAAGGAAATGATATTTCCGTACAGTTGTTAGTGTTCTACATAAATGATTGAAAACACATTGCTTATAAGGAATTAATTTATATTTTGAAAACATCAAGTCATTGCTGAATACATTTTTAAATTGATGAATTCCTACCACTTGTCTACAACCCTTTCCGCTTTGATATTTAAAGAAAAATCGGTCACTGTTCATATTTTCTGGTCTTAACGAAACATACTTTCGATAAACATTCAAGTAGATCTGATTAATTACAAATGATCTTGGTTTGTTGGTTTTCGAATCAGGTATGCTGATTAAAAGCTTAGATTCTAAGTCTTCTATATCGTGTACAGTCATTCGGACTAACTCATCCATTCTACAGGCCCCAGAAATACCAAATATTACAGCCACCTAAAAAATGAATAAAGCTATAATCTAAATAGAAATTAAAACCTTGTAAATTACCTTAATCATTAAATTTTCTTTATCTGGAGTTTCCTGGATAAATTTTTCAATTTCTTCCTTCGTTAAAATCTTAGATTTCTTTGCCCTATAACCTTGAGCTTGTCGTTTAAATAAAGAACGAAGTTTTGAGTATGTAGATATATCTACATTGTGTTTAAGTGCAAGGGTTGACTTCAGCATTGAATAATTGGCCCATAATGTTGAAGATTTCATCTTTAAACAAAGGTCTAGGAAGTATGCCATTACAACATTTTCTGAGAAAGAACTCGTATTTTTACTCATGCGATAATCCATAAAACGTCTGTATGCATTTTCGTACTTTTCTCTTGATTTCTTTGGCAATAATTCTAATGAAGCAGTATTCACTGCCTCAACCAGCTCTGGAGGAGTCCCAGGAATGGAAATTTCATCATCACTTATCATTTTACTTTCGAGAACACCAGCAATTAAATTTATAAGCGTCAAGTTTGACAATTCAACCTCAATACGTTTCCATAGTAACCCAAGTAATTTTATTAGGAATTTCAAAGCACCATTTATTTGGGAATAAAATTATCGCGTTTTTTTTTAAATCAATCAATATCTGTCGAATTTTAAACGATTTGCGGAAAAATAGTATGTTTACCTCGTAGGAAAAGCCACGTTCCTGGACTCTGTGTTGCTAAGTCTCGGCTTGCGCCTCGACTTAGCAATCTTCACAGTCGCCCAGGAATGTTAAGCTTTTCCTACCCGGTAAACAATGTACTATTATTTGTGCTTATAATAAAAAACCAACAAGTATGGTTACATTGTTGTATAGAGTGACAAGCAATTATCAACTAAAATATACAGGGGGTGCCATTTGAAAATAGAAATTGAGGAGTGACTGCCAAAGTCCTGTTAAGTGAAATGAAGTTTCTGATTCGTAATAGTCAAAGATCCCATGAAAGTCAGACATGTAAAAATAAATAAAGTTTATTTATTTTTTGCGGAGCCTTAAAGCGTTTGACAAAAGTTTTGGTCCATGGAAAGTGTCCACTTATGATACTCTAGAAAATTATTCTACAAAACATATATAAAAATCAGACATATAAATTTAAGTAAAGTAACTCTTATTTTTAGTTACCTTTTTCAGTTACCATTCACATCAGTTTTCACAGTATGAAATTATCTCTTGAATTAAGCGAGATATTCCCCGATTGGTCTTGGTTCTGGTACTGATTTTCATCTTTTAATATTATACATTAAAAAATTTGTAACAATTTCAGCGCCCGGTACGGACAATGGCACGAAAAACGAGGCCAACAAGCAGTCAAAAACGTTCCGCGCATAATCGTTTTCGTTGTTGGTGGTATCAGTTTTTCTGAAATCCGATGTGCTTACGAAGTAACCAGCGCCCAGAAAAATTGGGAGGTCATCATCGGATCCTCACACATACTTACACCCGAAGATTTTCTTAGCAATCTAGCCACATTGGCCGGCTAGAATCAGATGAAAAAAGTTACTTTTAACATACCCGAGTAAATGCATAATATTCAACTATTTTGTTTTGTGTAATTAATAGAAGCACTATTAACCGAAAAAAAAAAATGTTTATAAAAAAAGGCAGTGACTCTTGTCACGGCGCATGGTGCCTTAATCTCTTCAAAGATTACCTGCGCAGCGGCCGGGACTTGAATTCAGTACAGGCGCAGGGACCTGAAAATCTTTTTTTCAAGAAGGGGAAGGAAAAATATCATTCCAATCAGCCTTCCCCTTCAAGAAGGTATAAATATAATATACATAAATGAACGTCTTTAGTTAATTGCGTTCCATACCCTTTAACGGATTAGGTAAAGCCAGTGCTCAACGCGCCGGTATTTTCTGTATCTGTAGAGTAGGGAGAGTGAGTTTAGGCCCACAGCACTTAGACCACATTCACCCATCATGTGACCCATTGTACGTACTTCCGAGGAGTTGTCCTCCTAAGTCATTGTCCATCCTGTCCTTTTCAGCCATTTTTAAATCAACAGGTGTGCATCACTTGCATCCCATCTCTTCAGGGATTGAGTATGGTGTTGTTGTTTGGCTAGTTCCGCAAGGACGTAAAAATCGCTGGGTCGCCGGTATTTTAAATAAGTCCCTAGCGCCGGGACTAGAGTCACTACCTTAAAAAAATATATTAAAATCCATACTTACTAAACAATGTTTTGTAGTATGCAATAACGCACGATAATCCCATCTCTATTTATTTATGCTGAAGACTACTACAGTTTATATACCCTAAATTCTAAATATAAGTTGATTTTTGAGCTGATCTTGCATTCAATTCCTCCTTTATATCTCAGATCTTTGTTTTTCTGGATTCAGTTATTACTTCTGTACGTAATCTTTATCAACTTACTCTGGTTATACGCCCATCTTAACATGAAACTCTTCAAAATGTGAACATGAAAATATCTATTACGAAATTTGTTTTCTATTATAATTGCATCTATTTGGAGTATTACGAATACCATTGAAATAATCTAAATATAATTTAATATTATTAACTTGTCCTAGCTTCACAAAATTAACAAAATATTCGATGGCCTTCTCTTCGGACTTTATTAATAAGACTTAAATGCTTTTGTGTAATTGTTTGTCAAACAAATAAAACTTAGATGATGAAGATGTCTTTATTAAATAATACACATTTTAGAGTAGACATTTTTAAATTGTCCTTGACAATTAACAAAAAAAAAATCACAGCTTTACATTGATGTTATTATATTCTTAGTATCTTATTGTGAAATATTTTTTATATATAAAATAATATATAATATCCAGTAATTCTTATTTCAAAATAGATGTTTTAAGATATTAATATTTATTATGTGTAAAGGAAATTGTTATTCAAATACCTTTATATTTAATTTTACATCTGCGAAGCAGTGTATACTGGGTGTGAGTAGGTTTACAAACCATTGCTGGTCAACTGTCATCTATGCTTCCCATTTACACCCGATATTGTCATTATTGAAGGGATAGAATATAATTTTGGTGTCGAAATTCTATTATCTTGTGAAGAACATGTAAAAAGTAACAAAAAAACCTACTTCCCTGAATCTATGTAATATGCAAGATGATGGAAGTATAAAGAGTTGAGGTATGTTTTTTTTTAAATCTTTAGGTACATTAGAGCAATAAAAATATCCTAAATAAGTGTATTTGCAATTGCATTTTTGTTGTATAAATTAAATGTAAATTCTCTTTTTTTTATTTGTTATTTATCAATTTATAATTATTGTTGATGGATGTTACAAGCATATGACCTATCTATCTAAATGTACATGTTATTTCTTATAGTTTTATTTCTTTCAAATGTCGATCATGTCAATTGAAAATGTTAAATAAATAATAGTAGGTAAAATGGTTGGTTGTTTTATTCCTCTTTTTACCGTATATTCAGTAATTCTAGCTTTACACCATACAAATTGTAGACTCCAAAATTGTTATATATTTTTTTCTACTTTCAGTATTTAGTTAAAAAATAAACCCTTTACCAAATGAATGAACCTTCTTTAAAATTTTCATCACACGCTCATGATACATACATATTTAAAAATCCTAAAAGCCCGCGTCTTAAGCAGTAGTTCACGCCTATAACAAGGTAGGCGCTAGTGATAACCTTAAGCCAGAGTGCGTGACGCGTCTAGCCGGAGGATTAAATTTTTGAGCCCAGGGGCACGCATGCGCATTACATCACGAGTTTATCTTGAGGTGCGCATGCGTCCATACGAGATTGGGCCCATATGTTATCTATGATTGGGCCAGTAGCTAGCATACTGAGCTCACAACCCAGAGGTCCTAGGTTTGGGCCTGGGTTCTCTTGTTTTTGGAACTTTAGTTCTTTATGCCAGGTTATGTTTGAGCGACCAGGGGTCGCGACGCAAAAGATCTGACCGTTACGAAACGTTACGTTACATTTCTTCGTTATGTGCCTTGCGTGCTTGTGCCTCCTTAGTCTCTCTCTCTCTCTTTTACGAAGCAGCGATTCATAATAATAAATATGCTCCTACCCGGATTTGAACCCGGGCCGCCCGCGTACAATGCAAGCATTCTAACCACTGAACCACCGATGCTATATTGAAATTCTATGCAAAGCTGGTATTCGCAGTGCTAGTGATCTACTTGAATTTGTTGGGATAAATTTTTACTATTATTTCCATAATTTGTTTTGCGCGATTAAGGGGTCTAGCACATTTACTTTTCGAAATACAGGGTGTTGAAATTTTGAAAGCTTGAATGTTTTAATTCGATAACTTTAAAATGGATGGATAAATTGATTTGTCATTTGGCAGGTTGTTTTTAAATGTAAAAGGGCATATTTTGAAAGAAATTGTAGTTTGTGCAACTAGTGTGGATATGATGGCCATGTCGCACGAGGACAAAGTTTGAGCACGACGCCGTAGGCGGAGTGCTCAATCGTTCATGTGCGATACAGACAATCCACACGAGTCGAGCAGCATATTTTTTCTACGATCCACTTAAGAAAAAATCTAGAAAATAAAAATTTCTATAAACTGTAATATACCTAACTTCAAATTAAAAATTTTACAATTCAATTTTATGTTTCCACTAATTTTGTGGTAAACGTACAGTTCTTGAAATTTGTATAGGGCTACGGTTTCATTTTTTAAATATATTATTTCTTTCAAGTTTATCTTTGTAAATGAATATTCTTGATCCAGTGCGCTTCTATGAGAAACTTTGACAAGTTATTTTGACGTTTCTTTTAAATTGAAAAAAGATGAATGACGGATACTCAACTCGAATACTGATTGGTGGATTTCATATACGTTCTAGGATGTATATGAAATTATATCCGTTCAGTTAACTGATGGCCTACATTTCCATTTTGTAAACTGTGCAGAATAGTAGTCTGTGCAACTAGTGTGGATATGGACAATCCACACGATTCGAACATTATATTTTTTCTACGATCCCTTCAAGAAAAAATCTAGAAAATAAACATTTGAATATACTGTAAAATAAATATAACTTGAAATTTAAAATGTTCAACAATTTTATTTATAATCGTACCAATTCAATTTTATGTCTTCACTAATTTTTTTGTGATAAACGTACAGTTCTTAAATGTACAATTTGTACAATGTTACGGTTTCCCTTTTTAAATATGCGAAGCTGTTATAAGTAGATGTTGCCAGTCGGACTCCCGCACGAAGGGTAGGTATCGTACCTTTATCTACAATAAATATGCAAAATACGAAATATTTCAAGCGTCTACCTGTTGTTGTTATCAATATCAAGCAGAATAATTATTTAAAAATAGAATCATTAATAAAAAAAAAGTTGTTTCATGGGGAATCGAACCTAGGTCTGCCGCGTAAGAGTCTGACATGTTTACCACTCAACCACCGAGATCTATTATAAGGACATGTCCATCGGTAGCTCCTCAATTACCCATTCTATTCTATTTTTAGTATTTGTTATCAATTTATACGGACTATTTTATTTGTTCATTTTTGTAAATAAATATTCTTAATCCAGTGCTTCTGAGAGAGACTTTTTTGACAAGTTATTTTGACGTTTCTTTAAATTGAAAAAAAGATGAGTGACGAGTACTAAACGCGAATACCGATGCTATATTGAAATTCTATGCAAAGCTGGTATCCGCAGTGCTAGTGATCTACTTGAATTTGTTCGGATAAATTTTTACTATTATTTCCATAATTTTTTTTGCGCGATTAAGGGGTCTAGCTACTTTTCGAAATACAGGGTGTTGAAATTTTGAAAACTTGAATGTTTTAATTCGATAACTTTAAAATGGATTGATAAATTGATTTGACATTTGGCAGGTAGTTTTTAAATGTAAAAGGGCATATTTTGAAAAAAATTGTAGTTTGTGCAACTAGTGTGGATATGATGGCCATATCGCACGAGGACGAAGATGAAGCACGACGCCGTAGGCGGAGTGCTCAATCGTTCAAGTGCGATATGGACAATCCACACGAGTCGAGCAGCATATTTTTTCTACGACCCACTTAGGAAAAAATCTAGAAAATAAAAATTTCTATCTGTAATATAACTTCAAATTAAAAATTTTACAATTCAATTTTATGTTTCCACTAATTTTGTGGTAAACGAATGTCCAATTTGTACAATGCTACGGTTTCCTTTTTTAAATATACGATGCTGTTATAAGTAGATGTTGCCAGTCGGACTCCCTCATGGAGGGTACCGTACCATTATCTATAATAATGAATATTCTGCTAAATATTTCAAACGTGAATAAAATTAACAATAAAAAAAATTCCTCGCGGGGAATCGAACCCGGGTCTACCGCGTGAGAGTCTGGTGTGCTTACTACTCAACCACCAAAGAATATGCAAATTGTTTATCTATAACGTCAGATGTATTATATAACTTTTGCTTAAAAGGAACTAAAGTTCCTACCGTGTGTCCCGCGACACGTTCTACCTTTTTTTTCTAGTTTTCTATTTCTTATTTTCTGATATTTACATACATAGTTAAACATTGATCAACCGGGTTTGGGACTGAGTGTTCTTGTTTTTTTTAGTTTTCCATTTCTTATATTCTGATATTTTCATACATAGTTACACTTTGATCAACCGAGTTTGGGCCTGGGTTTTATTGTTTTTTTTAGTTTTCTGTTTCTTATTTTCTGATATTTTTATACATAGTTACAATAATTTTCTCTTCCCCCTAATCAAAAAAATATTCACAAACACAAAATAATAAGTAGGTAGTTATTTGGGTACAAGTGAGTGTTATAAATGAAATGCGCATGCGTGCCTGCGGGCTCAAAAATTAAATCCTGAAGTGAGTGCGTGCACCAACGACCTACGTTGGCGTGCACTCATCCTTATGTCACAGACTGCTACATTTTTAACAACTCTTATTTTTATTTCTCTATGATTTGACGTCTTCTACCTGTGCTTCTGCGCAAAGTGAAAATTATTGTTACCTTTGATGGCAGAGGGATGTTTATCTTGAAAGACAATTTAAAATCCGATATTATTGAAATTTGACAGCCTTATCATTGTGTAAAATGACTACAAGTAGTGAAAACGAATCTTTTGATCAACATAGTTTTATTAATAAACTGCTGGGAGAAATGAAAACCAAGTTCAATAAACCAGATTCGACAGAAAATGAAGAAATGGAACACAACCGCTCAAAAAATCAGGAAGAATCAGTAACTATTGAAACTGAAATTAAAAAAGGACAATCTGTTAATCTAGCAAAAACTGAGTCTTCTCCAGGTAAAGAAAACAGAATGTCTTTTTATTCTAAAATAAAGGTGTTGTTTATTATTAGGTAGACGTTCTAATAGACAAAAAAACATTTCTGAGGAAAAACAAGATGAAACCATAAAACGGTCATCTAGAAGAAAAAATAGCAGAAAATCTGTATTACAAAATGCTATAGCAAGAAAGGTCAAATCTTATAATGAATCTGCCAGACCTCAACGGTTAACAAGGCAATTAAAACCCACAATGAAGGTTTTAGAGAATATAGCACAAGCTAAGGATATAAAAAAAGTTAAAATGAAAGTAATTAATAGTAGCACTGATAGCCTTATTGAAGAAAACGTTAAAGATTCTAAAAATACTGACATCTTGAAAAAATGTAAAAAAAATAAGCAATATAAAGTTAAAAATAACAAAACTGTATGTGATAAACCATTACCATTGGAAGTACAAAATGAAACTAAAACTTCATGGTAAGAAGATATTTTGATTTATTATTTTGTTAATTCTTTCAATAATTATTTTATATTCTTTAATACAGAATACATTTCTTATTGATACATTTTAGTCAAAGTTTGGATAAATCTGGATCTCTTAGTCCAAAATTCAATAGCACTTCTGAAGAGGAAGAAGTTCCAGAACTTTTTTCAACTTCTTTAATTAGTGAGAATCCTGAATTAACCTCGAGACTTTGCTTATGCACACAAAAAACAAATATTTATCCATCAAGTAGTAGTGAAGGTCAGTTACAAAAAATAATAGAAATGCATTTCATTGATACCAATAAATCTTCTTTTATTTGTTAGAAGTTGTGTATTGTTCTGCCATTGAAAGCATTGACAATACTCTTGTTGGATGTTCCAAGGAAGTGAATATAGCTCCACTCCTAAGACCTTCACGAAGTATACCATACATGAGACTATGTAATCTACACAAGAATAGATTGATCAGGCATAACTGCTGTCCAACATGTGGAGTTTTCTGCACACAGGTAAGTTTCAGCCATTGAAATTATTAAAAATATATTTCAATATTATTAAACCTTGTCTTTTAAATAGTTCAAAATTTAAAATTAGCATTTGAATTATACATAAATATTAGAGGAATTGTAGATGGTTGAAAAAAATTTTAAATAGATATTTAATTTTAGGGTCAATTTCTACAATGTGAAGCTAAACACCAATTTCATCAAAAATGTCGTTTGTTCATTGGTAATAGAGAGTATTGTCCACATTGTGGAGTGTCAACCCCGTGTAAAGATATTCTACTTAAATTCCAATGCTCAAATCATCCCGTATTTCTTCCTTTTCAAAAATCAGTATGGTAAGGATACAAATAAGCTAATATTTTATGATTTTTAAATATTTTATATGCTGTTTGTTATTGTTATATCTATTTGTTTTTATTAAAATATATCTAGTATATATTTTTTGTTTGTAGTTTCAAACAAATTATTGTTTTAAAACCACCTATTTACCAAAGAACATTATGATTTCACATAAAACATTGTTTTTAAGTGCAAAAACTAAATTTATTAGCTGATTTACACTTAAAAGAAATGACTAGTTGCTAGATAGTTTGGCAAACCTATCTGAAGCTATGCAGTGTTGGTAAGGGATGGGGTAAGTCAAGTCCATTTTCAAATGATTACTACTACTACTACTCATCACTTCATCTTTTTATATTTTATAAGAGTATTTAAATGGGTCAATATTGAAATATTTCAGCTGCATTTCTTTTATAGCTTCAGATAATTTTGCCAAACTATAGATAGATATGTATTTCAAATATTTTGCAGAAAAGTAAAAACAAGTCATTATACAAACAATTGACCTCGCATCAAAATAGGTAGGTACTGAATAAATTGGTATTTGCTACTTTTTGTGGTAGAACTGATGGATAGGCCACCAGTAATGCAATGTATTTGGATATATTATCAGAAGACACAGAATAGGCAGTTGAACTTAATGCACAAGACTGGTGGAAACACACCTAGTTTAAAAGCATAGTGCTCAAGGAACACAAGTAATCCACATAGGCTTCATGTGTCTGTGTATCACCAGTATTCCACACGGCAGTAAATAGGGTCAATTCTATAAGAAGTGGTTAAAAATTAACAGCATGTTATACAGGGTGTAACAAAAAGGCAGATCATAAATCATACCACATATTCTGGGACTAAAAATAACTCGATCCAACCCAAGTTACCCCAGTACAAATGTGCATGTGAAAAAGGTTACAACCCTTCGAAGTTACCAAATGAAAATTGATTTTTTCAAATATTTCGACAGCTGTTCGACATATTATAATGAAAGTTGACAAGTGGCTTTCTTATAAATGGAGCATCTTAAAAAAATTAAGGAATTATTGCACCCCGTTAAAAATGTATGGGAGTTGATCCCTTAAACCCCCCCAAAATTTTTGTGTACGTTACAATTTAATGCTTATTGTGGCACCATTATTCAAACACATTATTTTTGAAACTTTTTTGCCCACGAGTACTTTTTACAATTATCAGTTTTTATCGAGATACGGCCTATTTTTCATTATGCTTCAAAAATTTCGAGTAACAAAAATTAAAGTCAATGAATTTTCAAGTTTTTCGAGGCTCCCAAATTTTTGATTGAATCTTATTTATTTACAAATGTGTAGTTTTTATTAGATGTTCGAAATGGCCCCCATTTTCTTGAATACACAGTCGGCACCGTTTTACTAACGAAAACCGAATATTCTCGAAAAGCAATGACTTCTGACGATATCTAATTGCAGCCTCAAGGATTCCTTTTTTCGCATGCACATTTGTACTAGGGTAACTTGGGTTGGATTGAGTTATTTTTAGCCCCAGAATATGTGGTATGATTTATGACCTGCCTTTTTGTTACACCCTGTATTTTTGGAAGTTTCTGCTACCAGCAGTTATCAAGATTCTCATTTTAAATTTTAACAGGTGTGGTGTCTAATTAAGAGTTTTCTGTTAAAAGTCTAATTTTGAACCATTTAACATTTGCTTACAGAATTGCTCCTAATTTGTGCTTGAAATTTGAAGCATGTGTATTTGCTAGAAGTACAATTTTGGTGATAAATGAGAGCAACTTCACTTTTATCCTTAACACTCCATTTTACTGACATTCTCTTCTTATTGGCATTGCCTATATCTTCCAATATCACCTGCTGAAACCGAAAAAGAATTCTGGAGCAAAAAAAAGTGTTTCAGTCCCTCACTTTTTGCTAGTTAATCTGCTATTTCATGTCCCTCTATTCCAGTGTGTCATCTGACAATCAAATTTGATTTTAATTGTAGTCTATTGTTCTTTTTAAATAACTTTGTTGTTTTGATTGTTAAAAAAATGTTTAAAACATGTTGAATTTTTGGCAAAAATAGAATTAATTAAACAATATTGTAAAAACCTTTCGAATTTTAGCCAAACTGCTAAAATGTCATTTCCCAAAATCAAAGATCAAATTCGTTGTTCCACTCCACTTCTGATTTCTCTAGAATCCATCCAAACCTTCGAAAATACTCTCACCAATGGAACAATCTACAGTGAACAAGATATTATTGAAGCTATAGCCGAAGATGACGTGGAAACACTCACGTCTATTATAAGTAAGTATGCATAATGGGGTGACATTCACTGAGACCTAAATGATCTATTGTGTGCCCTTACTTCTACTTATTTTCTGAGGAGAGTAGCTTCTTAGACTCTCTACCAAGTAGAAGTAAGGAGGCACAATAGATCTTTTAGGTACCAGTGTACATACATATCCCAATAATTATTATCAGATAAATACGATTTATTGACTTTTTGTTGCAATTCCAGCATCCAATTCGTTAGATTTAAATATCAAATTGGTTGAATTTAATGAAGGATCTCTATTACATTATGCCTCTTATAAAGGATTTTTAGAAATTTGTCATTTATTAATTTCCCTTGGTGTTCAAATAAATGAAATGGACAAAGAACAGAATACTCCATTAATGCTGGCTATAACAACGCACAAAATTGATGTTGTACAATATTTAGTGCGAGCAGGAGCTAACATTACTCTTAAGGTAAGTCGTCTGTACGTTGTTTCATGTGAAAATGAAAAAAGTGTCTTATATTTCCTTACTTGTAAATCCTATAGGTACCTAATTATCAATTATTCATTACAAGTTAAATTTTAATTGACAAAATATATTTATAGAACCAGTTATATTTCATTTTATCAATTGACAGCTTAGTGCAAAAATGTAGGGTACTATTATCTAAATAGCTGAAGGTAAAAAAATGCAGTTGCAACTAAACAACTTTTAGTAAACTGTTAAGAATACACAACTTGGACCTACTTTCTAAATAGAAAAACCTACAATTGCATTTTTGCTGAAATTTGTTGGAATGGTATTTATCTACTTATAATTTAAATACTGTAAGAGACTCTTGGAATTAAAATGAAACAAAATTTTAAACTTTTATTGGCAAATAGGTACTTATAAAATAGAATCTTATGAAACTACTATAATATGTAATACACAGGGCTTTTGGCCTGTCCAAACCTTTTTCTATTGTACTGTACATCTTCTGGTTGTATAATACGGAAAACTTGTATTTGAGTACTTTTACTTTAGGAAATATGTAGATTAACCTTTAATAATATTTAAAAGTTTTGCATTAGAAATTATAATTTATTACTTTCTCTTTTCAGGGTACAGATGGCATGACTGCATTGCATGTATCATCGAAGTGCGGTAACTTGCAAGCTTGTAAAATTCTTCTAGAAGCAGGGGCTTCCATAAAAAATTACATAAATTGCCAAGATGACGGTGGATGGACGCCGCTGGTGTGGGCTTGCGAAAATGGATTTTCAGAAATTTCTGATTTTCTAATTGGCGAAGGAGCCGATCCCAGGTGTGGTAATTTTTTATTATTTTTAATCTATTGTTACATAATCCTTACTAGACAATAGTTTCTCTAGTCTCGTATGGAACATCCCATCATTCCCATCTATTTGTAGAGGAACTGCCAAGATAAAAGTTCTTCTAACAATACTTTTTTGATTAGGAATAGTAAGTTTAATAATTACAATTTTTCTTTTAGATTAAGAGACGTGGAATATAATGAAGCTCTGCATTGGGCTGCTTTCAGTGGTTGTTCGCATATTGTTGAATTGTTGCTTAACAGAGGATGCGATATCAATAGTGTCAATGCACATGGGGAATCGCCCTTGTAAGTAATAGCATATTTTTATTTTTAACTTTGTTGTCTTCCACATATTTTGCTGTTAGAGCTAAATGTGTAGATAAAATTAATTCCCTTTTCTACACACATTTTTTTAACGTAAAAAATAAGGTTAGATTCGGTTCTTCTTTTTCCCTTTATTGTGTAATATACTATAGGAGGGAGAATCATTTGTCCAGCTTATACAGGGGAAATATTCTAGTCTTTAAAACGTAACATACATAACAGTTCAGCCATATTGTACCGTAGGGCAACCAAATCAAACCCTTCCAGAACAATATATGACATAATTCTGGAAGGGTAATGGTCTATAGGGCATGTCCACGTGACGTCACAAACTATTTTGACAAGACTTAGGTGGTAAAACAATAAACAAAGCGTTCAGAACACGTGGTACTTAATAGTGAGGTTATGCTGATTTATAATGGTAGGTCGTGTTTGATTTTAGTTGATTTTGCTTCAGTGTACTTTTAAAGTTATTTTAATTGTTGAGCTTGCATATTTAATAATATATAATATGAGTTAATAGTTGTTTGTTATTTGATAATTTTTCATCATGTCTATTGTTTATTGTTTTACCACCCAAGTATTGTCAATGTCAACTGTCGTGGACATGCCCTATTTGAGGTGTTTTTGTCAATATTTAACCTGCAATAGTTTCAGAGATTCTATTAAATAATTAACATGTACAATTTCTCTTTTAGACATATAGCTGCTAGAGAAGATCGATACAATTGTGTTATAGTATTAATAGCAAGAGGAGCTGATGTTTTTTTGATTAATAAAAATAACGAGTCTCCTCTAAACTGCGTACCTGATGATGGAACTTCTTACAGTCCTATAGCTTTGAATATTCAATTACAATCACTTGTTAAAAAAAATTTAAGACAATATCAAACCGTAGCATCTGAGTAAGTATAAAAATGCTTCATGTTACATTTAAATTTAATTTTCCGTTATACGAGGGCACTTTGGTAATATGTATTATTAAGCATTTAGTGTATTATTTAAAAATTTAATGGCCTCACTCCACTATTAGTTATATTGAAATAAATTAATAACTTTTTCGTTATTATTGCAGCGACATATCAAAAGGTAGAGAATCAAATCCAGTGCAGTGCGTTAATTCTGTGGATGATAATCCGGAACCTCGTGATTATGTTTATATAACAAAATCGATTTTTTCTTCTGATAGTATTCGTTTGGAAACGAAGCCTTCGTCTTTGCAACGATGTAAATGTAATGAACGATGTACAGAAGACGATTGTTTTTGTAATAATCTATCGGAAAAATGTTGGTATGATGAACATGGGAAGATTTGTTTAGATGATAGTTATTCTGGTAAGTGGGATTTTCTAAAACTTCATCTGTCATAGAATTGTAATGTTTTTCTTATTTATTTAAACAGTTTTTACCGTGGGATAAAATTATACGCTCACTATTGCTAATTACTATTGCTTTACTGAAGAAACATTCACACACTATAAAAAACTTAATTTATCTACACACTACTTAATGTCTACTAATTTATCTACACTTGGTATAATAATTGTCCTAATTTATCTTCAACACTATTTATATTCACTATCTGTTCACTCACTGTTTACTGATTCACTGTATAATGAACAACTCAACTCCGAATCACTCAAAAACCCGCGTATATAGTCCTTCGCAACTCTAGAACCTTCTTGAATATACCACCTCTGCGTATACTTTATAATTCGCGAACATTCGTGAATAAACCATTGTATTGCCTTGTACGCTTCGAGAACATTCTGAATATTACTTGCGAAAGAACCTTTCTAGAAAGGTCGCATTCCTAGTTTGCGACAGGACCGGCTTCTGAATCATTGAGTTCGTAACTGAATAATATAATCAACGTTCACTAACAAGTGAATGATATTCATATGAACCAAAATATCGTGCAGATATCCCAACCCCGTTTAACTTAGAAGTGTAATTCAATGTCTGTCGTGGCGTATAGCCAGAGAAGTAGGCTCCGTTTCACGTAAGAAGAAGCCACTTAACATTGCAGTCGTATGCGCGAACTTGTTGTCAAAACAATATTGTAAAATTGACATTCGACTTCAAATCAGTAGCGTAACGTCTTCACATTTTGTAGGTAAACACAAAATAACAATATTAAAAATGTATTTATCGTATGTATAGTTTAAATAAAACATTGGGGAATTATTTGAAGCTTTTCGAGATAGTTTCACTGGTATATGAAAATACTTGGTATCGTTGAAATATTTATACTTTCAATTAACGATTCGTTTGTAACGTCAATGGCATGAAACTGTCGTTACGAGGCAACATAGATCAACAAGACCGATTTTGGTTTCTGCGCAAGACAGTTGGCAAACTTCAGGTGGCTTCTTCTTATGCGAAACGGAGTCTAGTTGTTTTTTAGTGAACGGTCTGTTCTTTGATAAGAATTTTTCAAAAACTTTGTAATGTGCTATAACTATTATCTTTGACATCTATTGATAACACGATTTACTAAACAATTTTTGACAGAAAACTGTATTTAACTAAACAATAACAAAACCGAGTACGTTTTGCCGACAAAATTGTTCATTGTATTATAAATAGAACGCCCAGTATATTATTTTTTAGTTGTATATTTCAAATAGAATTTTTTTTTCAGAGTTTCCTGTGATTTTTGAATGTTCCGATACTTGTTCATGTAACGCAATAACGTGTCGAAACCGAGTTGTACAAAAGGGTACTCAACAGAGATTCCAACTTTATAAGACTGATTCAAAAGGCTGGGGTATAAAAACTCTTAAATTTATAGCGAAAGGACATTTTGTGTGCGAATATGTAGGAGAGATTTTGACTGATGCCGATACTGATGACAGAGAGGACGATAGTTATTTATTCGATATAGGAAATAAGGTAAATTGAACCATTTAAAATTAAAATTAAATTTTAATTGGAGTGTCTTATTGTATTTTTATAATTTTTGAAGTAATAAGTCTTTTACAAGCCGCGTTGAGGGATTTTTGGTAATTGCTAAATTTATGGGTTCGCGTCACCGATATGCAGGTATCTCTAGCATGAACGTGTTTGACCCTTTTTAGATGGGTAATGATTTTTTGTAAGTGCACCGTACATTTTTTAACACATTCACTGCCAGGGGCACATAGTGACGATTGACCATGTGCCACCTATTTACAATCACTGTGTGCCAATCAACGCCTCTCGGGCGGGCAACGTCATATTTATGTTTGTTGATTAGGTTATGGAATTATTTTTGTTGTAAATACATTAAAAAAGTAAAAAATAAACATGGTTTAGTAAGAATCAATATTATAAAAAACAAATATATAAAAACTTCACATATTGTAATTAAAATCCTCTAAGCTAGCCACCGAATACGATTTTTTAAAACCAAGCACGACAGGTTCTGCACTGATCCTTAACAAAACAAACTTCTCACACGGCTTACCAATCCACACTGACTATAGTTCTATTAGAACTATACAAGAACGCCTCTCCGGCGGTCTCGGCGTTTTTATCGAAATCGACCGAACGCCCCTAGGGCGGTGCTGGCAGTGAATGTCACCATGGGCGTGCGATAAAAATTCTAAAAGGGATTTAAGCTATTTGCAAAAATTTCAATGTGGGTACCAAGGCCATACGACACATTTTTTCTAGGGTGTTGATTTATAAGTATGTGAATTTTTATATCACAGGCGGGACATACAAAATTAATTGATATACTCCTCAAAAATGTTTACCATTGGTGCACGATAAAATTTTTCTAGGGGTTTGTTTTATTTGTGTTTTCTGTGGCACTCCCTATTTCTTTTTTTTAAGGATATGGAACATTTTTGTGTGGATGCCAGATTTTACGGAAATCTAACAAGATTCATTAATCATAGTTGTAGCCCTAATTTGCGACCCATTAAAGTATTCGTAGATCATCAAGATGTGCGGTTTCCTAGGATAGCGTTTTTTGCTTTAAAAGACATAGATGTTGCAGATGAACTATGGTATGTATAATATCCATTAGGGTGGCGCAAAGAAAACCAACTCTCGTGTGAAAAAATGCCAGTTTTTGCACTATCTTAAAAAAATTTCTAATTACTGTATCTTGGATATTTGTATGTATTTTTTTGGGGTGACATTCACTGAGACCTAAAAGATCTATGGTGTCCCTTTACTTCTACTTAGTTGCTGAGGAGAGTCTCAGAAACTAGTAGTTCCTTGAGTACTATTTCCCGGAGGAATTTCAGGATGTCTGTAGGCTTCAACTTAGGTAAATGTTCCTCTTCTATCCAGTAATCTCCCAGGTGCTGTGCTCTGGGATTCTGAAGTGCTGTGGAGTTGGAAAGTATGTGGATGGATATAAGATTGGTGTATTAATTTATTTCAGAAGTACACTCAGTCTTGGGCATCTCAGTTTTAAAGCTTCTTGGGCTATTTGTTATATTGTTGTCTTGCCCTTATCAACATTTTTTCCGAAATAACCCCCTTGGAGAAATCCTCTCTTGATTACTCTTGTTTCAGAAGTTTATATCTCTTTATTTTGCTTATTTATGGGGTCTAGATGGAGATTATGCTATAGCTATAAAGTTGAAGCATATTTTATTATTTCTAGAATTATATCTGCTGCTGATTACTTTTGCTGACAAGTATTTACTCACCTGTTTATACTTTGGCAAGTTTATCTGAAGCCGTTAAAGGAATGCAGTCGAAAACATTCGATATTGCCACGTTTTACTATGAAAAAGCTAAAGTGCTAAGTATGTTGTGATAATAAGACTTTTTATTATTAACAATGTTAACTATAAGATTAAACGTTAATTCTATAATGTGCTTGTTTCCTTGGATTTTTTCTTTTAACATTATTTATTCAATTTATGAATATTAAAAGATGAGCACTTTTCCAAATTTGTTACGGGATTCTTCAAGCTCTGTCAGCGTTGTACGAAAACCATAATTACCACACCCTCCGAATTACATAATTGGTGATTTTTATCGAAAGCTGACTTCTTATTGGCAAGCGCGTGCGTGTGTTCTTCCCTCTCACTTCGTCAATTGACTGATATTGATTTATTCAATGGCGTTGGTACTGTCAGTGACTTTTGTATTTTCAGTTTTACTTGGTAAAATAGGTACCATACGCCATTTGTACGTTTATGACAAATATGCGCCATGCTTCCTCGCCTTTTACCGATGCCCCGTAGCTTCAGATAAACTTGCCAAACTTATACCTAATACTTGATAGATAAATATTTCAATAATTTAATTTTCAGTTTTGATTATGGAAAAAAATTTTGGATGGCTAAATACAAATCATTTACATGTCAATGTAGATCCACAGAATGTAAGTATTCGGAGGAAGTTATCGAGCAAACTCTAGCTGAAGTGGATTCGATAGATGAGAGTAGTTCAAGTTGTTGATTCCTGAAATCATTCCATGGAAATTGGGACGTACAAAGCAATATTCAACAATTTTAAATCCATGTGTTCTGTAGCTCTTAAGGTTATAATTTATTTATTTATTCGGTGCTATCATTGAGAAACTTCTAGAACTTGTTGGTGTTGAAAAAAAAACTTAATTTGTAACTGAAAATATTTATTAACTGTAAATAAATCAACCAAAAGTACAACATGTTTTTATATTCCTACACTTACCAACGGATATTAACAACCTTTTCATTCATATTTACATAACCTATAATCACGTGTTTAGCTGTTTTAATATAATAAATCATTTGAGATTCAATTTTTATCACATTAATCTACTTTTTGTCGTTACCAATGTTGCTGGAATCCAGGGAAGTTGCCAAAGCGTCTGGTTCAGTTAAAGGTAACGCACAAGCAAAGTTTCTACAAACATATGCTGCTGGTTTACCTCCGACAGGTCGCATATGAAGCAAATGTTCGTGTCGTCGATACAAAAGTCCAGCTGTACCTGAAGGACCGTCTGCTACGGCTAAAATTTTACCCGGAATAAATCGAGAACGTAGTACATCTAAAAGGGCTTGAGTATTGGTATCTTCTTTAGCTCCAACAATGAAAACCTTCAAAAAAAAGAATAATGAATACACCACAAGGGACATACAGAAAGAATCCTACCTGCGTTGGTGCATGATGATAAAATAGCAAAGCTGAAGTCATTTCTGGTACAGCAATAGGAACACTTTCCAACATTTCTGTAAAAGATTTCAATATTTGTTCTGCATTTTGGCGGAAATTTTGTCTGTCCAAATAAACAGCTAAGGCAATGAGATTGTGTACAGAAACAGAATTTCCTGAAGGTTCGGCACCGTCTTGTACTTCTTTTCCTCTAATTACAATATTTTTATCTTCTGCAGGACTTGTAAAATAACCACTATCTTTTTCATCCCAGAACTTGCTATTTTGTATTTCTTGCAAAGTTTCAGCCCATTCGAGCCATTCTGTATCCAAACATGCTTCATAAAGGTCTAATAGTCCTCTTATAAGGAATGCATAATCATCTACAAATCCAGGGATGGGGGAATTGCCCAAAGTAACAGAATCGGAACCTTCTTTATAGCAACACCTTACAAGATATTTTTCTTTTTCACAGTAAAGATATTTTTTTATGAAATTAGCTGCTTTTATTGCTCTATCTATGTATGTTTGATCTTTTAAAGCAAACCCTGCTTTTGCATAACCAGAAATCATCAAACCATTCCATGCAGTCAATATCTTAGTATCAACTTCAGGTTTGGGTCTTTTCTGTCTGGCTGCATACAAAACATTGTGGCATTTTTGTAAAATTTCTTTCACTTTCTCAACACTAATTTCAAATTTATTTGCTGTACTTTCATATGAACCAAAACATGCTAAGACATTTTTATTTTTTAATTCTCCATGGGGGTCTTGAGAAGGTTTAACATTCCCATCTTTTTTCACATTATAATGATATTCTATAAGCTCAGCATGTGATATATTATCAGTTTTCTCATCAAGTAAATTAAATATTTCTTCATACTCCCAAACACAAAAAGCTCCTTCTTGTTTGTGCTGAGCACCTACAAAACAAAGTTTATTAATTATCTTCTTGTCATCAATGTTATTAATGGAAATAATAATTATAAAATGCACTACATATTCTTTTAGGCATTTTACCTTCATATGAGTATGAATCTGCATCTTCAGCTCCATAAAATCCTCCAAGTGGATGGCTTAAATCTCTAGATACATAATCAAGAATATCTCTAACAACTTCAGCATAAAATTCATCTTTTGTAAGAACAAAAGCATCGCAGTAAGAAACAGCTAATTGGGCCTGATCATAAAGCATTTTTTCAAAATGAGGCACATGCCATTTATTATCCACTGAATATCTGGCAAATCCTTTGTTAACATGGTCATGAATTCCACCATAAGCCATTTTTTTCAAAGTATATAAACACATTTCTAAGCATTGGAAACCTTGTTCACTATTTTTATTTTTAGAATAGGCATGGAAAAGAAAATTGAAATTTGAAGGCTGAGGAAACTTTGGAGCAGAACTGAATCCACCAAAATCTGATTCATAATTTCTTGATAGTTGAAGAAGGCATTTTTTCCAACATTCTTCTCCAGGTACATTTTGGACCTGGCTAGAATCTTTTATAGCTAATTTTGTCATGATCTCTATTACCTTTTTACCTGAATTGACCATATTTGATTTACTACTGTCCCATTGTTTGGCAATCTTTTTTAAAACAGTTTTGAATCCAGGTCTTCCATACATATCCTCTGGTGGAAAATATGTGCCACCTGCTAGTGGCTCCAATTCAGGCGAAAGGAATACAGACATTGGCCAACCACCCCCTCCTACTGTAGCTTGTATAAAAGACATGTACAGTTTATCAACATCTGGACGTTCTTCTCTGTCAACTTTGATATTTACAAAGTATTTATTCATTATTTCTGCAACAGATTCATTTTCAAATGATTCTTTTTCCATGACATGACACCAGTGACAGGTGGAATATCCAACTGACAAAAATATCAACTTATTTTCAGATTTTGCTTTGTCAAAAGCTTCTTGTCCCCATGGATACCAGTCAACTGGATTTGTTGCATGTTGAAGTAAATATGGAGATTTTTCTAATTTCAAGCGATTTGTACGTTTCGAATTACTGGATGAAGAATCAAGTTGAGTTGCCATTTCTCTAATGGAAAATTTTCTATATGCACTGTTTGACAACTTTCTACTACTTAAAACTGATATCTTGGTATTTGAAGAACTATTTGTTACTGTAGGATTTCCAATACAGTTATAGAAACGAATATCTCCATTTGATAAAGATAGTCTTTTCAACAAACTATGAATTATGGAACTATGCACTCCTCGGGTCATATCAACTACACTGACAATTTAAAAAAATTTTGTGTTATTTTGAAAGGGGTTTTCTTCTTCCTTATTTCTGGATAAACTGGACTTCTGGTTTACGTGAATACGGACAGGCTGTCATACTAATGTCATCTATTCCTAAAATATGCTCAGGTGCGTTTAAAAATGTGGGTTTGGGTACTTAATAGAATTATCAATAAAGTCACAACAGAGACGTCACAGAAATAGGATATTCAATAAAGGTAACGTCTTGTACGAAAAGAGCTCTACACTGGACGAGATGCTATTTAACCACCGAATATTTTTGAACCAACGTTGCCAAATGAGTGACTGTCGTTCATGTCAAATTATTTTTACCGGTTCTTTTGAAAATAAGAATATTGAGAGCCAAGCAGGGTTGGTAGTGTAACAAGAAATATAAAAAAACCGTAGGCTATGTAGTTGGTGTAAACAATTATACTGGTTTGCATTAAGTCCTTTCAAGATAGAAATATTTAATAATCTTATGCATTGATTCAAGGTGCATATTGGTATTAATTATGGATTTATCTCTGTAACAGTATGCCCATTTGAAGAAATTGTTAAAGTGGATTTTTCTAAAATACTCTCCAAATCTCTCAGTATCTTTATCAATACACATATGGTACACTGCATTTTGTAAAGTAGGATAAAAATCCATACATACATTTTGTACCTTGCCAATTTTGTGGGGATATTTGCTCAATGTTAAAATGTAACATTTCATCTTCTGTATGTTCCTTGTGGTATATTATTCATTCTTTTTTTAATTTCTTGGGAAATTAAACCACTGGAACGCTACCGAAACGTTGAAATAAAGAATTTAAAAATATTGTGGTTTAATTTCCCAAGAAATTAAAAAAAGAATGAGTAACATTTCATGTTCTGTACTTAAATGTTTTATTAACAACGCATTTGATTGAAAATCCCTATTACAGGCTTGCTCCAAACAACGATGATTAAACTTGATAAGGGAACTGTTATTTTTATTTCCCTTTTCCGGCTTTCTTTTGTGAAAGTCATCCTTAATTATTGTTAAATCATGAACCTTTTTAAGATGTCTTGTGCAAGTCGATTTATTGGCGAATTTTTTTTTACATAAACCACAAGATGTCCCAGACATTATTTCAACAGATCGTATAACTACTATTAAAAATAGATTATTCCAATTAGCAAACGACTACAACAGCAAAAAGCAAATATTTTGATTTATTTATTTATTGATAACCGCACATGTACCAATGAAATAGTCCATTGACAATATTGATGTACACAACAACACAACATAGAGAAACTACACAAATGATATGAAATGACAATTGACATATGAGATCATAAATTTGACAACGTTGGTTCAACATAACCGATGGTTATTTAGCATCTCGTCTACACTGGTGCTGGTGACTAATTAGTACATGTGCTGACTATTATCTCTGACTGACAACGATTATTTTAGTCTATGGTTGCTTGTCGCTTTGACTATGGCAAAAAAGAAGAAGCTTCCACATTTGTTTTGTTTATTTTATAAGATAAAGCCAGAAGTTGTCAACTTGGCATAAAGTTAGATTGTATTTAGGTTAAATTATTTATATTAATGAATAAAACTCTAGATATAATTTACGAAATGAATGATGAATTTGAGTGGAATGTTGTTCACGAGGGGCAGTTATTAGATGCAATGGTGGGACATAAACCTGTTGGTTAGTTGTACTTTTCAAAATTTACTAGTAGTTTATAAAAAACAGAGAAGTACTTCCTTATTTATTTTTTTTGTCCAGTAGGGTTGAATGATTAATATTTATATCTACTTCATACATTTGAAAAAAAATTTAAAATGTGTAAAAACTAAATATAATAATAGTTATCAAAATAGCAAAAATAGTATATTATACACCAATGTGGTGAGGACTATTATTATTGACCAAGCGCCAAACAAGGTGAGAGGTTTCTAAATGTCTTCACCACAGCGGTATATATACAATATTATTATGTATTCCAAAATAGAATTCATGTAGCTACTTGTCTAAATTCAAAATTGATCGTTCCACTTTTTTTAGGAGTAAATAAGTATTTTCAAATGGCCTTTATATGTGATAAGTTTGTAGATCATGTCCATAAAGACATTGATTCTAAAAAGATATGGACTCATTTAGAAACTATGTACAATCTTGAAGCATTGGATGAATGTGAATCTATACCTTTTCCAAACACAGAGACAGAATTCAATTTGCCAGAATCTGAGTATGGGAATCTCATAATAAAAAAAGATGAAGAATGCAAATCACAACCAACCAATGATGTTGCACCAAAACAAGTGAGTAAAAAAAATTAAGTAGGTAGGAAATCATATCATTGAGTAGCCTGTTTTCCACTATTAAAAATAGAGTCAAATTTAAATTTTCACACCATTGAATTTTTTGCAGACAAAAGAAACAAAGAAAGAAGAAAAGACTCCTGCAAAAAACCAAAAAGAACGAAGGGACAGTAAAGAGGGAAAAGATAATAATAAAACACCCATTGCAAAAAAGGAAATTAAAAAAGAACCAGAAAAAGCAAAATCAATTGTTAAAGGCAGAAGTTCTACATCATCTAATAATGAAAGTAAGAGTGGCAAAACAAAGTCTGAAGATGTTCTAAAACCTAAGAGACCCACCAGAGGGAGTTTAAAAACCAATGATGACTCAGGATCTAGTGGAAAATCTAGTCCCATTACTGTTACTCCTACTACAGCTAAAAGAATAAGACGTATTTAAATGTATCTCCTATATATCATATTACATTTTGTATAGTTGAACATTTTAGAATGTTACCTTAGGTACCTAGTTGAAAACCAAAGACAGGGTATATAAATAAACTCATATTCAGAAGATGTTTGGGATAGTAACAAAATGATCAAATCGCTCTCTGAGATCAAAATTAGTTGTTAACGAATTTTTTTGCCATAAGTTTATCATTACTAAACTTATATTTTAATACTTTGCTCTAATGTTTATGAAAAATATGACGAGTTGAGTAAATAATGTATTTGTAAAAAAATTGTTTCCACATTTGGAACCATGTAATGATATTTTAAGAATTTTGACAACAAAATGTATGTTAAAAAATTGAAAATTTAAGTATATAGTGTTCTTATATTTGGAATCTTTTATTTTTTTAACTTCTAGCATATGCAGTAACTTGTAGGTACAATAGAAACGTTGATCTTTTGAGTCATGTGACTTAATACACATACATTTTATGGGTCTTCTTATTAGGTGGAAAAAGGCTAAATTTAAAATCATGTTGTCCAAAGACCTACTAAGTTCCCGTCTAAACAGCACGAATTAAGAATTACTGAAATAGGGAAAATATTTGTTTAGTTAAATTAGCAATTCTAGAAATTATATCTGACAATTTTGCTTTTTTCTAATGTCTTATCATTGACTTTAGAAGGGTATAATGCAGCTTGCTTGAATATTTCCATGCTCTTTTTAAAACCATACAAACATTGAAATATTATACAAGATTTGATTCCTATTCTAACTGTTACTATTTTTATCAACCAAAAATTCCGAAAACCCATAACATTTATCAAATATATTAAATTTATTTCAAGCATTTTTGTTGTTTGTTCCGTTTGGATAGCTAAGCAATAATAATTGAGTGACTTAACTGACTCATCAGATTTTATACAATAATATTTATATAATAAAAATTGCCTACTACAAAAAAGATAACAAGTAATTGTGAAGAATGTGAAACTTTATAAAACTGACATTAATACAAGCTGGTCAATGGAATGTAAATTTGAAATAATAATAGAACCCATCTATAACTCAAAGATTGTATTGTAAACTTGCTTTGATGATTTTTAAAAATTTTGTATTTCAGTTATTTTATACCTACACAACCCGAATAAGACCTAAAGTAACGTCATCCTAATCTGTAAATAATAGAAAGGGGAATAAGATGATTAGAGTTTATTAAAATAATATAGGGCACTCTGAAAAGTCGACCATTTGTGTTCTGTTCCCTGAGCCACACACATCAGTCAATTTTTCCTAAAAAAATTCTCGTATAATATATAGGGTGTTGTATTTGGCATAATAAAGCGTGTCTGTCAAAATATTGTCCATGAAAATCTGCCATACTATTATAAAATAGAACGATTGGAATATTTTTATCAAAACTTTGGGACATGTTGTATATAATTTTGTCAGATTTTATTACATTTACTAATATGATTTTATATTATATAAGTGCGTGTTGGGTACTTACATCAGGAACAACACATTATAGGTACGCTACTTTCAAGAATTTATTACTCAAAATATTACGAAACGCTTATCAAAAAAATCAAGTTTAGAATGGCAGAAAAGTAATGAACATTAAAATCTACGAATGGGATATAATATAAACGTGTTTGTTATGTCATAATTTAATGTTAGAGGCGTATCTTTGGATATCCTTAGGCGAAAATTTACTGAATATAAAAGAGTATAGGTAATGTATTTTTAAATACACTGAACTTAATTAAATCTAAAGATAAATCTAATATTAGGTAGAAATCATTACAATAAATTAAATATTTATCCGTATCTTAAATGTGGTAAGAATCCAATTGAAAGGTTAAGGAAAACACCGAGAAGTCCAGCCACATTATTAATTTTTTTCACAAGGGTGTGATTTGTACAAATTTTCATTTACCATGAGCGTGCAATACAATTTCTTAAAAGGGATTCATTAGCAAAAGTTTCCATATATCATGGGCATACTAAAAAAATTCTTGTAAGGACTTAACGTTTTTGTTAAAATCACCTTCTTTCATAGAAGTACGATAACATTTTTATAAGGGATCGATGTATTTGTAGTAATTTCTATGTAAAAATTGCTACATTATGGACGAACTGCTAAATATTTAAGAGGGGTTAATTTTTAACAATTTCCATTTTCCATAGGAGTAGAATTACATTTTTAAAAGGGGTAATTTATTTGTACTTTCACGTCTGCCGTTTTAAAATCTTTGATCTCAATGTAAAAACATTGAAGAAAACACACTTAGTGTATTGTTGTGTGTGTTGGAATATAGATTAAAATTTTTTCTCCTCTTATTGCTAAATTGAACAATATCAATAAATTAGCGATAATATCAATATTGTTAAATGATTATTACTATTGGTTGGACATTCTGTATATTTAACAAAACCAAAAAAGTTAGATTGCATCATTGCTTCATTAAGAAGACATCTTACTGATGGCAATTGATAAAAAATGCAGACGTAACCTTTCTTAGTTCGTATATAATGAAAAGTGAAAGTAGATCACATACAAGAGTTTGCTTCTCCCGTCTTCTTAATTTCAAGAAATATTTACCACGTTAATGCGTTAGTCTTTTTATAATCTACTCGGAAGAAACAAGTATTCTTAAATATGTACAAATATACAGGATCGTTTATAATATTTTGTTTGATATTGGGGGTAAATTCATTCCCAGACGGTGCACCAGTTGATGCTTGCGTGAAAGAAAGAGTTAATCAACCGTATCATGGACAAGCTAGGTCTCAATCACCAGAAAGTAGCCCTTTTCAAATTTTGCAATCAACAGCAAACTATGGTCCTGGGACACAAATAACAGGTAAGAAACCATTCTTTAAATAATTATCACATGATGTATACTTTCATTACTTTATATTATTGGATTCTGAAGTGCTGTGCAGTTGGAAAGTATGTGGATGGAGGTTTCTTCTTCCATTCCACAAAATTTGCATTCTTCTTCCTCCACTATTTTGAGCTTTTTCAGGTGCCCATTCAGGCGAGAATGTCCCGTTAGCATCCCTGTTGAAACTCTTAGCGCAGTTTTACTTTGACTTATGCATTCATTTGATCTCAACAGGTTGTAGTCACCCAGAAGAGTATTTCATGATTGTATAAGCCCTACTAGATCTTTCCAATGGTCAGATCTTCTCTTTTCTCGGTTTACTTATTTCTTCCAACTTGCATGATACTATTGTACTGGGTGTCTCAGAAGCTTGCAGAAATAAATAGATTTTCTTATTTTTATTTCCATAATTTGACCGCAAAGAAGGCGAATTGAACAAAATAGTTTTATTTGAGCATTTAGTAAAATGTAGTAGTATATAACGTCAACCAAATGGCGGTGGTCTGATTAGAGTTCACAAGTTTTTGCATTTTTCTTCAAAAATTTCCAAAAGTAATCACATAATTTACAATGTTTTTATAGTAACAATCCAAGGAGTTGCCAACTTTAAGGGATTCCTTATACAAGGTAGAGATGTTGCAACAAATGAATGGATAGGAAAATGGGTAGAAACTCCAAATACGAAAATTCATCCAGAATGCAGTGCCATCACTCATGCCGATCCAAAACCGAAACAATCGGCTACTTTAATCTGGCAAGCACCGCGTAACACTAGAGGTGGACAAGTATATTTCACGTAAGTATTTATTCCCTTTTTTCTAATTTGCATGCAGATCAAATGTTTGGAAGGTTAAATATTCTATAATTTGTTTACGGATTGAGAGTGGGTGATGATTTCATGGGGAAGGTTTAGATGTTTTTAAATGTTTTGCATATTCCATTTTCTCCAGAATTTTGGTAGTTAAGGGATTCGTGGATGAAAGATAGGATGATTAGTACATTAATTACAATAAATGAGGCACGGCCCCAAGGCCAAATGGTCACCTGGTCATAGAGAAAAATTGAATTTAAAAAAACAGGTAGAGACCTTTACGAAAATTAAAATAATGTAATGCAAAATGTAACAATTATTGTTGTTGAATTCTTTCAATGATCTAAATATGTTTTACTACAGTTATATATCGCAGTTTTTTTATTTAAAAATATTTTTTCTTTTAGGGGAACAATACTAAAAGGATATTCAGAATTTTGGTCGAATTTGGTATCGCAAGAAGCAGCATAAAATAGAATTTAATTTTAATAATAAAGAATAAAATTTTGTACATTTTGTCTGTCCTCTTAACCATCATCATAAAAAGGTACTCTTTGTATGTATCAGCCTCCCATCTGTGTTGGTGTACCTTGTTTCCGATTTCCCTTCTTAAGTAATCCTTTGCGATTCCACAAAAAGGCTCTGGACCTATGAAGTCTCCTTTAGAACCTTCTTCAGCTAACTGGTCCGTCATTTCATTACCTGCAATCCTCTCAAGCTCCTGCACACATATTAGAGATCATTCGGCTTGTTAATATTTTCACCTCAAAAATATTTGATTTATCCATTATTATAGTCACCATAAAATTTGTCGTTTTCATTTCCCATTTTCTCCGAAGAAAGATGAACATATTTTTGATTGCCAATCTAACCATTTAAATAGGCCTGGTAACTTTTTTACCGACCATAGGTAAACGCGGTATTCCCACCTCTAAATTTTCCTGACAAATCAACGCATATCGAATTGTTGAACCTTTACTTCATGTCTTTCTGTTCAAGAATATCCAGTAGAAAACAATAATGAATAGAACATACCGAAGATGTTCAGTCAAAGAATTCACAGCTCGTGAAAAATTGCAGACTACTCAAGCCGTGTATTTATTACTTTGAGTTGTGCTCAACATCCTAGGAAGTTTAATTAAATCTACCTTTGTACCATTTCTAATGGTACAGAAGTTAGACCACGTTTCACGTAAAAAGAACCCACTTGAAGTTGCAGTCGTATGAGTGAACTTGTCAAAACCAGCGCCATATTGTAAAATTGACATTCGACTTCAAATCAGTAGCGTAACGTTTTTACATTATGTAGGACAACAAAATATAGAGGGGACGAAAAAAAAGCACCAAACACAATCATGTAAAATTTTAATTTATTTTTAATATTTATAAATTATAATACAAACAAAATGTATAAGCTTAGGTTTAAGCAATAATTTAAGGGATAAATGAGACACATTTAAAACAAAAAAATACAGTTTTTTATGGTAAGTATACAAGTTCCCTCCCAACTTTACTAAACTACAAATTACACAACATAATTGATAGGGAGGGGAAAATAAATTTGAGGTTTTTATCAACAGTCATACTTTTATTTAAATAAATTAGAAGTGCCATATACACGCATAGAAATATTTTCTAATTTTTCAAGTTCGAACTTAATGTTCCAAGTCATAACGAAATTTTTCAACTCTTCCACTTTTAATGACTACTCGTAGGTTAGAAACATTGTTTAGGTATGTACACAACTTTAATATATAAATTAACATGGTATTTTAATTTAAAAATACATGAAAAATTCAATTTTTTTTCATACGAAATATATACAAAGTGATCGATAAATGTACCTAAAATACAAATAAAAACATTAAATTCCGTTATGACTTTTTTTTGCATCAGACTGTAATTCAATTTGTAATGACTAAAAAGTATCCAGTTTAAAACGAATTTTCCAAAAATCGATGCATCTGATCAATTTGTTGTCGTTTAAACATTAGTAGCTTTTAATTGGTATATAACCAAACACTTTCAAGCCATTATGTTAAATTACAAAAAAAATATCACAAAATGAGAAGAAAACTCCCGCAATACGAAATTTACGAGTTCACGATATTCTCCGAAGTATAAATTTTACAATAAATCTTCAAAAATATCAACAAAAAATTAAAAGTAGCCAAAGAATACATCCAAGCACACAAAATTTTCATTATGGCTTTGGACTTGAATAGCCTTATTCTACTTGTTTTTCACATAAACATAATAACAATTATTAGTAGATAAAAGCAGTGTTAGTTTAGGAATAGTTCACGACTTTGGATAGAGATGGTTTTTAGATACTGTAAATTTCACACTATTTACACTACACTATCTTACGCGAGTTTGGATAACTAGCAAAGTCGGGTTAGACTAAAAACTTTCAAAACATGTATGTGAAAGCAATAGGCGATATTTTTGCTTGAATCACTCAAAAATATCATGCGTCCACTGGTTTTTTGCATAAAAACAGTTTATAGCTAAAACACCCAAAACATTTTCAAATTTTACTCGAAAAATATTGAGTTTATTCGTGCTTATGTATAGAAACGACATTTTAGATCGAGAAATTGGCTATAAAATTCAATGGTATAAAATGTTAAAAAAATGCAAAGTTGTCTTTTGGAAGCAACCGGTGATCCTGCAAGTGGGGGGATTAGGCTAGCGTGCAACAAAAGCAATGTTTTGCGCGCTGTATCGTCAATTATTATTACGAATAGATTTTAAAGAAGATAAAATTGACGATAGAAAGGGAACTTTTCATTAAAAATTGTTTTTAGGGGTTGAAATATGATAATAAAATACGTCATCTTAATAGACTAAGAAATAACAGTATTGTGCAAAATAATTCAGCTGCAAATATAGTATTAGGGCATGGTAGGAGGAGCAGCAAAAATGCGCGTAAGATAGTGTAGTTTTAGTTAATGCATATGTTTTCGTGTACTTTAAACTTGAATATCAAAAATTACAAAAGGGTCCTAAAATAGTCATGAACCAGTTAGCATTGTCACTTTCTATATTTATACAAAAATTACTTTCCAAATTGGATTTAAAAAAAATTGGTATAAAACAATTAACTTCAAAATATTGTAGAATTTGTTTTGTTATAATTTTACAATAATTTTAAACGTAGTTGATTATTTATGCAATAATTAACCCAAATCCAAGTTCTGTATCTGCAGTAAATATAATTCACATTAATTTTACCCGGTAGTGTATGAATATCAAATAATTTTGTTTTATTCCTTCGGAGATTCGTGCCGCCATATAAACTCGGTAATTATTGTTGTTAACGGAGCACAATTTTTTTGCTAGATATTTACATTAAAATCCTCAGTTAATTGTATACTATAATAGTTGCTAAAAAAGCGCCAGCTAGAATTTATTTCGATTATACAGGGTGCGGAAGATAAACCGTCCAATTAGAAAGATCTTGATAAGCGAAAGGTTTCGAAATAGTGAAAATTGCATGGAAGGATTTACTAGTTGACGGAAATGATTTATAACTTAATTTCTTTAATGAAACACTCTGTATATTTTTTGATTTTAGGAATATTCAAGATATATAGTTATTATATGGAATATTACATTTCTTGTAAAAAAACATCCTAACTCAAGAACGGGACCAATTATCAACAAAAATTGTTCAAGACATTTTAAATATTGCTAAAATAAAAAAAATACAGGGTATCTTATCAAAAAATCGAAGTTTTATAAACATTTTCACCTTCTCCAAATTCCAATCGTCGTTTTATCTGCCGCACCCTGTATATAACGAATAGTTTTTAAAGTTGTCCAAAAACAGAATTTACTTTCATGTTTATTTCTTATACAAAAACCGTGTTACATAGAAAAGTGACTTGTTTTTTTATTTCTAGGTTAGACCCTAGATACAACGTAAGTGCGCTTAAAATTATTATTAAATAAAATATAGTCACTAAACAACAATTAAACAATAAGAGAAGAGGAAGAAAAAAAAAGAATCAATTATGTACTTATAAAACGGATTCAAAAATATGTTTAAAATTTTTTTTTTGATTCTATAAGGCAAATTTTTTTTCTCCTTTGTGTATCTCTCTCCGGGGTCTAGCCTGGTATATTTATAATGTTTATTGTTATTTACAAAAAAATCACGTTATAATTGTTTCTACATTGCTGTTTAAAACAATAAAAAAAAAGAGGAACATGCTCAAGAGAAAAATGCTTCTCAGCCAATATAAAATGCGTGAGTTTACGTTATTTTTTTTATATAATATATATACATACATATCACATTCCTATCGCCCGTTTTCTTTTATCTTAAAATCAACGCGCAGGAGGCAATCGAAAGCTTTTAAAGTGGATGAAATGCACAATTGTCGTCCCCTTTAAATTATTTATTTTACCTGTCCTGTTGATTTTCGTTACGTTGCGTTACATCCGGTAGATCTGCCGGAGAATTGTCATTATTTTGCGGCTGTGAGGTGGTCGGCTGTGGTTGCTGCACTGGGGGCGGTGCCGGTTCTTGTTGTTGTTGTTCAGTTTGCGGTGTATCTTCGTGAGTGGAGGGATGATCCTCGACTAGATCTTCCTCTTCTCTTTCAGTTTCTGGCATCAGTTCTAGAGCCTTTTCCAATGTTTTGCGTGCACTATTCGACCTGAAATGAATATGAATTGATATACAGGGTGCCCGAGGACTTCGTACCAAAAACTTTGTATATTAAAGAGGGACTAATAATTATAGTACTCAATATAAAAGTTTTTCCTTACCCCCTTTCGTTAAGTTGGGAATTAAATATTGTTTTTTTATAATAACCAAATAGATTATTGATTATTCAAAAAGTCAACCAAATCGGACCAACTGTTTAGTAGAAGTTCAGCTTGACCCGATTGCAGTGCCATCTACTGGAACTAATTGTGAATCTAAACCATTCAGTTATTTTCTTAAATACACATAGAACATTTCATCGAAATCGGAACAACCGTTTAGGAGATGTGCAGTATGAACCTAATTGCGACGCACCTACCGGAACTAATAGTGAATCTAAACCATCCAGTTATACTTTGGCAAGTTTATCTGAAGCTGTGATAGGAATGGAGTCGAAAACATTCGATATTGCCACGTTTAACTATGGAAAAGCTAAAGTGCTAAGTATGTAGTGATTATAATTAGAAAAGGGACTTTTTATTAGTAACAATATCAACAATATGATTAAACGTCTATTCTATAATGTGCTTGTTTCCTTGGATTTTTCCTATAAACATTATTTTTCCAATTTATGAATGTTAAAAGATGAGCACGTTTCCAAATTTGTAATGGGCTTCTTCAAGCTCTGTCAGCGTTGTACGAAAACCATAATTACCACACCCTCCGAATTACATAATTGGTGATTTTTATTGTAAGCTGACTTCTTATTGGCAAGCGCGTGCGAGTGTTCTTCCATATCGCTCCGTCAATTGACTGATATTGATTTATCCAGTGGCGTTGGTATTGTCAGTGACCTTTGTATATTCAGTTTTACTGAAGGCACCGTACGCCATTTGTACAGATATGCGCCATGTTTCCTCGCCTCTTACCGATGCCCCGTAGCTTCAGATAAACTTGCCAAACTATACTTACTCAATAATAAACAAAAAATTTCATCCAAATCGGACCAGTCCGCTTAGAGAATGTTCAGTATGAACCCGATTGCCGCGCCACCTATGACTTTATAACCTTTCCTGACGTTTGACAAACGACTGAAATTTTAAACATTCGACAACCAGCTGTTTGACAGAGAAAGACTTAATATTTTCTCGTTACAAAACGTCATTTAAATCGTACAGACGGGACTAAACGCTTCAATGAAATTGTTCTTTTCACCATCTTCCCCGCAATTTTCCAATATTTTTTCACCGTTTAAACCTTTCCTGGACTACGAGAAACATTTCAAAACCAAAATCAGCTAAATCGACCCAGCCGTTCTCGAGTTTTATCGAGACAAACGAACAGTAATTGATTTAGCAACTCTTACCTTTCCAAGAAGTACCCGTTGGAGCTTTCGTTACTTTGTGCTGGAGGCGACCAAGTATTGTAAGTATATTGGGTATTTGGAGGATATTTCCTATCCAATTCGTCCTGTAACCACGCAACGGCCGACGCCCAGGAACGTCTGACGTCTGCTTGTCGCATCAATACGGTTTGTGCAGCTGGACAACGATTAAATAAGGCAACCATGCATTTTATACATTGATACGCTCGCTTTTGATAGTGATTCTTGGCACGGATGATGGTTTCTAAAAGTCCTTCGCGTTCTTCTGGAACTCCTGATAAAAAGTGATCACAAATTACAAATATTTCAGTGGGATGAAAATTTTATAAGCTTACCTTTAATGGCATTATGAATTCTATGGGTCTGCCAAGAATCTTCAATTAATAATATCGATAACAAAATTTCTATATGATGTCGAAGTTCTTGACAATAAGCGTAAGCAATTTGCCATAACAATTCCGTCAACACTGTTCTGGAAAAATGGGGATTTTCCCAAGAGCAGAACTGTAAGAATTTGATCGCGTCATCAGTCAAATTTGTATCTTCGATCACTTTCTTAATATATCTGGGAAAAACAGAACACAAATAAATTAAACACCCTGCACAAAATTGACGTATATTAAAATGAAATTTCTTTTTTATTCAAATAATGTAAAAAAAGATGGGGTAAAACTTCAACTTGAGCTCCCCATTCTTTCTAGGTGCAAAAAATCACATTCGCACCTTTCAAAAATAGCTTCATTCTACAAACATGCAATGAAAAATGGAACATAGGGATTTTAAGCATTGTATCAGAACTGCGTTTGAACTAGTCGACCAATATCAAGCTTCAACAGTTTATTACAATCTTTCACTTGGACACCTACAACATATACTCCATAGTCTCAACTGTGGGCGGTTCCAAAGATTACAGAATAAAAATATAAGATGTTTCACTCCAGGGCGGTTTGATTCAAGTTGCTGTCCCAAACGGACGCCGCTCTCATAAATTATGTTTACGACTCGCTTTTGTTCTCAATAAGGAGACCGGTAGGTACCAGAGAAGTTCGAAAAGCTTAATTTAATTAACTATACTCATTAGCCACCAGAATAATAGGGCCACTAAATCTTAAATTTTGATCTTTAAAACGCGAATTTTTTGGATTGACAAGTTTAAAACAGTAAAAAAAGAAGCAGCTGCAGGACTTTTTTAAAAATTTTTATAAATGTTGTAAAATACTAAGTTTGGAGTTTGGTTTATGTGTTAAATTTAATCTATTGTCTTTCAAATATTTCAATATACATTTGAGAGTAAAATATATACGGACTCTGGTGTAGAGACTGGCATAATATTTGAAAGGAAATTGATTACATGGATGATGAAAAAAATTTTAGTAAATTCGTTCAAAAGGAACTGACCAATTCCCCTTTGGTTAGCTATAGAATTGAATGTTTGTGTTTTCTTGCTTAATGTTCTTGTTTATATAATATCCTTATTATAAAAATAAATCCGTAATTTTGTATAAGCAAATATTACAAAATATTTAGTGTTTAAGCTTTGCTATTAAAGAGAAAAATATTAATATGAATTTTTGCTCATTTCAACAATTAATTAATAAATTCAAAAAATCTATACAACATAAAATATAAAACTCGAACAACCAATAAACACCGTTCTAAAATAACAGCGCTCGACAGGCGACGTCCCGTATAATATGCCAAATTAAATGCAAGTAAGGACGTAGCGACGTACTGTACCATCCAAGTCACCAGCGGCATCGGTGCTTCACGCGATAAATTCGAACGAATGAAACATCTTATATTTTTATTCTGTAATCTTTGGCGGTTCTTAATTAGCGTTAGACACTCAGTAAACAACAGTCAGAGTATCAGAGTACTGTTGAAGTCAATAACTTTTCAAAATAAACTTGTAGAGATATTACAATGTACACCCTTCAGGAAAAAATTGAATTATAGTGATCAGTTAAATCCCTTTGTTCCATTTCTTATTGCATGTATCTGTATATGAAAAATTACCAGAATTTGAACAACTAAGACGTTTCTATATAATAAACTTACGTGGTTCTATTGAACAGAATATCTGCTGCTTGCGTAGACAATGGCATTATATAATCTTGCATCGTAGGATCTTTGTATGGATTTGGTAAAACGGGCCCACCATTACTGCTCTGGCACTTACTGCTTACATCACAGCATCGTATTAGACAAGATACCAATTGATTAAGTTTGCCTAATTCGGTAAATTGATATTTAATTGCCGGGCCGGGACCTTCATCGATTGCCACCATCATAAATGTCGCCGGTACGTTCATTCGCAGTAACTGAGTTTTTTCTTGAACACCTAAAATCATCAAATTTTTAACGTCCGTTGGTATAAACTAGTTTAAAAGCTGAGCTCGGCTTTGGGCATTCCTTTTTGACATATGTCACATAGAAAAGTGTCAAAGACGAATACTTTAAGGTCGTATATATCACAATATGCTTCAATGAAGAGAATTGAACCGAGTGCATCTCATGCTGCACAATATGTTCATAGTTTAAGAACAAATATTCATACAAAATGGTACAAATAAACAATTATCATCATTTACATGAAAAATTCAGTAAATTACTTACCTTGGTTGGCATACATATGAAACACTGTACAATAGTGCGGTAAATGCCTGCCATGTTCGCTAACTTCTCTTTGTAAGAGACTCAATAATGCCCACAAGATATGGTCACTTAACGAACCAGTCGTATCGTTATTATTAAATGCTATTGGAGGTGGTGACGGTCCATCGTTTATAGAGAAATGTGCAAGCAATACGACGATTTTAATAAAAGCCGAACGGACTTCGTTGCTAGGACAACTCAAGAGATATTCGCAAAAACGGCTCATGTGATTGAACAGCATGTTGTGTGCGAACCAAGATCTTATCACAGGTGAAGTACGTAGGTGGAGACAGAGAACGTCGCACCTGAATAAAAAATAAAATAATTTGTCGTGGCACAATATAGTTGACAAAAGACACAATTCGGAAATGTCGGATTGAACAGTGAAATGTTTTTAAGACACTCTGTAAAAAGAGGAATGTTGTAACAGTAGGTTATTGGGAATAAAGAGAAAGTTATGAAAAAAGCAAAAAGTAGAAAAGGGAGGTGTATAAAAAGGGGAATAGTGGAAAAAATAGAGAGACAATTAAAAGAAAAGTGGATAAACATTGGAAAAAAAAATGAGGAGAGAATGTGCTAAAAAGAGAAAAAGGGAGTAAAAATGTAAAAAGGGGGAATGTTGAAAAGTGTAGAAGTGTGATAACAGAGAAAAGGGAAAGTTGGGAAAAAAGCAAAATGTGTATAAAAATTCGGAAATATCGGAAAAATGGGGGAAACGAAAAGAAAAGGGATAAAAGTGGATAAACATCGGGAAAAAGATGAAAGAATATGGAAAAAATTAGAAAAGAATGTACTAAAAAGAGAAAAAGGAAGTGAAGTGGATGCTCGGTAAAATTGTAAAAAGGGGAAATGTTGGAAAAGTGTAGAAGTGGGATAAAAGGGAAAAGAGAAAGTTGGGAAAAAAGCAGAATGTGGAAAAAGGTGTCTAAAAATTCGGAAATATCGGAAAAATGGGGGGAAATGTAAAGAAAATGGATAAAAGTGGATAAACATTGGTAAAAAGATGAAAGAATATGGAAAAAATTAGGAAATAATGTGCTAAAGAGAAAAAGGGAGTAAAGTGGATGTTCTGTAAAAATGTAAAATGGAAAAGAAAGTGGGATAAAAGGGAAAAGAGAAAGTTGGGAAAAAGCAAAATGTGGAAAAATGGGGGGAAATGAAATGAAAAGAAAAAGGATAAAAGTGGATAAACATCGTGAAAAAGATGAAAGAATATGGAAAAAATTAGAAAAGAATGTGCTAAAAAGAGAAAATGTTGGAAAAGTGTAGAAGTGGGATAAAAGGGAAAAGAGAAAGTTGGGAAAAAAGCAAAATGTGGAAAAATGAAAAGGAAAGGGATAAAAGTGGATAAACATCGGGAAAAAGATGTAAGAATATGGAAAAAATTAGGAAATAATGTGCTATGAAGAAAAAAATGGAGAAAAGTGGATGATCGGTAAAAATGTAAAAAGGGGAAATGTTGGAAAAGTGTGGAAGTGGGGTAAAAGGGAATAGAGAAAGTTATGAAAAAAGTAAATTGTGGAAAAAGTAAATTGTGGAAAAAGGTGTATAAAAATTCGGAAATATCGGAAAAATGAAAAGAAAAGGGAGAAAAGTGGATAAACATTGGGAAAAATATGGAAAACAATGAGAGAATGTGCTAAAAAGGGAGTAAAGTGGATACTTAGTAAAAATTTAAAAAGGAGGAATGTTGGAAAAATGTAGAAAAGAAAATTGGGGAAAAAGCAAAATGTGGAAAAAGGTATGTAAAAACAGAGAATAGTGGAAAAAATGGAAGTAAAATAAAAGGAAGAGGAGAAAGGTGGATAAACATTGGAAAAAAGAGGAAATGAAAAAGGGAGCTCACATTTAAAATTCAAGAGCTGAATGAAAAATCTACATACCATTCCATTGCAGGTCCACGAAGATTCTTCTTTGTATGCCACCCAGTATGAAAAAGGAAATGACTGACTAGTTGAACACTGAGTAGATACTGTTGTTCTAATTGATCGTTTGGCAGCGGTTGACTAAGCCTCGTATTACCTTGAGCCGAACTCGTCGCCAATTTTCTTATAAACGCAAAATATTCCAAGGAAAATTGACTCCTATGATGTAGAAATTTGATATTTTGCTTTCTTATACTGTTTTCTATTGCTACCGGCATCTTCAAATGGGTTTCTTTTCTCGTACCAGCTGGAAAATACAAAGTGTGAATTATCTCACACTTTAAACCATAAAAAACTTACAAATTGTTAGCTGGTTCATCATTTTCAAGGCACTCTCTTCTTCAACATCATGCCTCGTATAGAAGAGCATATAAGCGTTCCACCACCTTTTCTGCCTCCTATACGTCGTTCTTTTCAACATCGGATCGAAAACTTCTCCCATATAATCACCACCGAAACATTGTACCTTCATTTCTTCATCTTCTCCCATTCTACATTCCGATACGTCGCCGTCGTCGAATTTGTACCAACGAACTTCGCCTGAGAGATCTCTACTTCTAATGTATGAATAGTAATGTCCACCTATAAACAAAAATAAGAACTGTCACGTAGATTTTTCCAATTTGCCACAATTTGGCAACGTCTCAGAAGTTAAAACACAAAAATAAATAGATCCCTTTTTAAAATTTGATCGTGCGCAAATGGTAAATAAAAGTTTTTCAAATAAATTAAAATTTGTATCACACCTACACTTATTAGAATGAAATCTTAACGTCATTCCTATTTGCGTAAAACCGGCTGGAATTTAAGGATATAAAATGCCATGGGTTGTCAAAAAAGAGCCTACAACCAACTGAGTGACATATTTGACAACCTAAAACTCCAGCCGGTTTTACGCAAATAGGAATGACTTGGACATCTCGGAAATGAAATTGTTACAATTAATTCAATTACTCTTCCCAAAATGACACAAAAATGAAGAGGAAATCTTGTAACTTATCATACCTACACTTATT
>CAJUYG010001422.1:59808-71337 GCA_910591675.1 Galerucella calmariensis
ATGAAGAGGAAATCTTGTAACTTATCATACCTACACTTATTAGAATGGAATCTTAACGTCATTCCTATTTGCGTAAAACCGGCTGGAATTTAAGGATATAAAATGTCATGGGTTGTCAAAAAAGAGCCTACAACCAACTGAGTGACATATTTGACAACATATGACATTTGACAACCTAAAACTCCAGCCGGTTTTACGCAAATAGCAATGACTTGGACATCTCGGAAATGAAATTTTTACAGTCAATTCAATTAATTTTCCCAAAATGACATGAAAATGAAGAGGAAATCTTGTAGCTTACCTGAAGCTTGTCCGGAGTGAACGACAATACCAGACAGTCGATACTTTGTACAAGTATCACTAGTATTAGGATCTAAATCACAGTCTATAATTTCTCCTTCAATTTTCGCTAAACCAGAAACTGTATATGGTTCCATGTCCAAATCGCGCGGAAATTCGAAATAATCGTTAAATTTAATAGCACAAACTCTTTCAAAATCGTATTCGAATCGTTTCAATTGGATACCTAATATCGGCGGAAGTTTTTTAACACAGAGTCGCTTAACAGTCACTACTTTTTTCGAACACTTTTCACAGTGATACGCATCAGCACCTTCTAATAATTCACCTACAAAAAAATAAACGAAAATATGATATTATTTAGGTACTTTAACTGGGTTTCAAATAATAGCGACCCGCCAAGACAGCGCCCGGTGACACTAACTTTTTCTGGTCTTTATCATGTTTATACTCATCGTAACGTTTAAACGAAATGTCCCAATCAAATAATTTAAAGAGGAATTCAACTTTCAATGAAATATTTTGTTTTAAATAAATTAAGCCCATTACAAACGATTAGAGAAACAAAATAAGTGGTTATTTCAATAATTTATAACTATATTTACCTTTGACATACTGCTCCATCGAATCTGGTAAACTACTATGATTTCTTATATCTACACTAATTACACTAAAAGGTTCTTCTTTGGAATAACGATGAGGACATCCTTTACAAATCTTCTGATCCGAATAGGAGCCTCCAAGTATTTTAGACATAATCTGCTCGTGTCCTAATGTTTTTAAAGCTTCATCCAAACTTTCGACAAGCGACATAAAAAATTCTACTGCATCTTGTTGTTCTCTTAAGTTAACTGGCTCTCCTAAAAACAGGTTCTAGTCAATATTATAACAAGAAGTTATAATATTATGCGTTTTTAGGTATATTTGAGAGGTATTGTATGTTAGTTTTCAGTTCTATTAAACATTATTATTGCTTACAATTCAGTGATATTGAATAATTGCATGGTTTCTGTTAGTTAAAGATATATTTAAGTGGCTGTGTGTGTTATCGAAAGTTATTGTGTGTTTTTAGGAAAATTGAAAGTTTTTGAATGTTGTTGGGTGTTTTTCAGTTCTATTTAATGTTTTGGTGTGTTATTATGTACAATGGTGCGTTATTGTGTGTAACTAAAGAGTTCTTGTTCACAAGTATGTGATATTGAATGAATAATTGTCTAATTGCATGATTTTTTTGTTCCATTTTACAATGTGTTATGTGCGTTATTGTGTGTTATCGATTTTGAGTTGTTGTGTTCAATTCATTATTTTTATGTGTAATAGTGTGGCATTGAATACAATATTGTCTAATTGCATTATTTCTGTTTATTTGAGTAATGTTTTTCCAATATTTAGTTAGTTTAGTAAATTATTAATATAGAAAGCTTGTTCACATTAGAGACATTAGAAACATAACGAGCAATACCTCACGGATGGAACTTGTATATTATACATTTTAAATTAATTATCAACATTTCAATAATTAAATCACATACCTTGAAGTTTAAAATGTCTCCATAATCCTCTAGGCACATAATATTGTAGACGCGAACAAGCCAAATGACCGAAAATCGCTTGAACCTGCTTCAAAATACCAACGTTATAATCCTTTCTATTATCGTCCAAACTATTTCTATCGTCTGTACAATCTACATCTAATTCAAGCCGTTCTTCGCCGGTAAAATCTTCGTTGGGATCGGTAGCTGCTCCTTCCGCCGCCAAAATACCTTCCTTGATGCTCTCCACCATGTACAATTGCTGTAGAACGGAATTCATGTAACAAGTAGCACCGGCATTTTTTAAACCTACAAATCCTTGAAAAGGACGAGGGCCAACGGCTGGTAAATAGTCCCATTCCGTTATCGAAGTATCGGAATCTAAAACAAAATCATCATCAACATTTTTCTTATATGATATTATAGAATACATACCATTATAAAACATTTCTGTCAACATATTGACGAGCTGTTTGTAATTTTGTACGCAATTCAAGCACAAGGCTATTAGAAGATCGAAAGCTGCAGCTTGTGTTTGTGGCGTATCACAAATGGATATGGCTGGATCTTCTCCTAATTGACCAGTTTTGTTTAATCTCAACATCAATTTACTAGCGGGGAATAGAAAGTCTTCTAACAGTTCTTTTATCAAACTACCGGATTCCGCACTACCCAATTCGCATTTTTGTTCGGGGGAGATCAGAAGAAGTAATTCTTTGGCGAGAAGGATGTGGCCTTCTATAAGTACTTCGTGCTTATCGCGAGCTTTCCGCAACCAAGCTACCTATAAAGAAATTAAATTATCGATTAATAAAACAAAACAAATCAATATAGGATTTTTACGATAAAAAGACGATGATGTCATTTTTAATTACTTTCCTGCTCATCAGAATAAATATTAATTTACCAACTGTAAATACAAGTTATCCTCAACAGTCAGGGCGATTTACAGCTATCGGGTTGGTAAAACAACTGGTAAAATTCCTCAGTTCGTTTTGACGTTTATTGACATTCGATCATCGTCTAATATTTACAAGTTTTTTTGGTGCTTTTAAATTCATTGTTTCATAACTAATTATTTAGGCAAATCTACAGTGTGCAGTTGATAAAATGCCGAAGCAGCTGAACAGTAAATGTCAAGAGATGGTAACATCTTTGTTAAGCTATTTTGAACGAGAATGCCGAAATGGGGACCCAATTCTCCCGCTTACTGCTGTAAGAGACGTAAGTAATAGTATTCGCTATTTGTATTATTATTAAGAACTGTCAATCTAACATCAGATTGACTTTTCTAGTTTTTGTTAAGTGAATAATAAAACTACATCTTGGCAACATCACAATATTTTGTTTTGCAACGTCATCGTATTTTTATCAACAGTAAAAACACAAGAGCTTTTTTTATCGGATAAATTTCTCCTTGCAACGAAACAGTTTTGCCAATCACTAATTTTACGAGAAAAACTGACATGATAAAATCGCGAAACCGAAGGTGGAGCGATTTTATCTAATGTCAGTTAATGAGCAAATTTAGTTATTGGCAAAATTTTGAGTTAAAGAGAAATTTATCCGATGAAAGAAAAGCTCGAGTGTTTTTTGGCAAGATAAATAAACGACAAAATATATGGATGAACAACAAAAATAATTATCTTTATTAACTTGCGACTCATTGTCATTGTGTAAAAGTGACGTCCGCTCACTAGATATTGAGGAAGAGGAGTTTTTATCGCGATAAAAAAGGATGCACCTTTTTTATCGATGTCAAAGTGACAATAACATATCCAGGTATATGACATTTTAACATTGGAGTTAATTTATCGTAAATAAACTTTCTATTATTATATAATAAAATAATAGACATAATCAAAAACATTTACAAAAATAATAGAAATTGTGTAATATACAAAAATAAAACATCAGAACCATTTTCAACACAAGAAGGATTAAGGCAAGGAGGGGGACTAAATCCATTATTATTTACAATTTTTATTGATGAAATAATTAAAAAATCGTCAACCAAAATGGCAAAACTACACGTTGGATACAGACATTTAGGAAGAGTGGATATATCAGAAGCAACTTTTGCAGATGATTTAATAATCATGGCAGGGAAAGAAGGATTTACAAAAGAATATGGAAATATGGAGTACGGTATCTGAAGAATTTGGAATGACAGTTAACCAAAGTTATGGTTATAGGACCAAAACAAAAATATTTAAATATACAGTTAGATGGAATAAAAATTGAGCAAGTTAGAAGATATAAATACTTGGGAGTAGAAATAGAAGAAAATGGAACGCAGGAAGTCGAAATTACCAATAGGGTACAAAAAACGATGAAACTTTATCACAGGATGAATTCGACATTTATAAATAAAAAAGAAATTTCCAAGAACACGAAGTTGAATGTATTCAAAACCATTTACCGGCCAATATTAACATTCGGATGTGAATCCTGGGTATTAACAAAGAGACAAAAGAGTCGAATACAAGCAGTTGAGATGAAGTATCCTAGGCAAGTTAAAGGAGTCACAAAGAAAGATAAAATAAGATATACGAGAATAAGAGAAGATCTTGAAATAGAATCAACACTTAAATTTATTGAAGAGACAAATAAGCTGGTGGGGACATTTACAAAGAATGAACGATACAAGACCAGTTAAAAAAGTAAACAATGGCAAGAGATAAAAAACAATGGGCTAAATTTTTACATGAATAAAATTCTATCTGGACCGGAGCATCGATGAAAAAAATGGATATATATGTCTTAAGCATAATGTGATGTACCTAGTTGGAATAAGTATAATTGTAAAAGTATACCATACACCATATACTATGGTAATTGGGTTTTTGATAATATATATAAATAAACTTCCACTTACCTCGTTAGAAAGTAGAGTTTCCACACCGTTTATCGGACACCCAGTGAGATAGGCGACGTTAACAAGTCGACACAACAATTGAAAAAATTCGTGAGACGTACCAGCATTTTCCACCACTATCGTATTTATAAGCGAAAACAGTAAAGGCATAATAAGTTGTAGAGCCAATCTACTACCAGCTCCACAAGAACAAATAATAATCAACTGTTCAGCAGCGGCTACTCTTATAGACGCATTCGGATTAACTAGAACCAAGTCAGTAACGAAATAAGGCCACCAATTATCTTGATAGAGATGCTGTAAACTGCTAGGATTAAGTACCACAGCGGTACTAAGTAATTCCAAAGCCTCTTTGCAAAGCAGCACGTCGTCGTTGACTAGATCCGCCGTATTTTTATTGCAGGCTTCGGATAAAGCATGTAAATTTTCTAATGAGGCATTGAGGGCGCCCAAATTGTTACTACTCGCCGCCCAAACAAGTCGCACCAACGCCAATGTAGTGGCAAGATCTGGCAATTCCCAATTTAACGCTTGACTGAAAAGAGCTTGAGCTTGACCGGTATTGCCAGTTTCAGCTACCATTAGCTGAGCTAAGCCTTGGGCTAGTTTTATAGACACTTGGCGAAGCAGCTAAAAAATAAATGTATCATTAATAAACATAATCTGGAATAATAATCGGAAAATTATGTGTTCCTGGCAGAATTTAATGAAACTAATTTATAGGGTGTTTTAGAAAAAGGAAAATGAATTTATTTAAACTAATTTATCGGGTGTTTTTGAAAAAGGTGTCCTGCTGCTAGGATAAGTAGAAATAATAAAAAGTGGGGTTTGCTTAGTGAAACATTTTCATTTTTTCACGATTATGTCAAAACTACTGGCAAAATTGTTGATAAATGTTATGGCAATGGATAAATCCCATGAAATTATGCAACCTATAATGCATATACGTCACTGGGGTAAATGTGAAGTTGTCTATAGTCTTTGTTTGTTGTTCTATGCTTTAGCTTGTTCATTACAAATTAATAATATTACCTATGTTATTAGTTTGACAATGATATATGAAAAATGACTCAACTAAACAGAACTAAACCAAAATTCATATGAAAACAAAGGGAAAACACTCACAAATGCAAACAAATTTGAATTATTGATTTAGTTTCAATTTTTTAAGCAACCAGTCCCACAAACACGTACTACCTATGTATTTTTTACTGTGTTGGGAAAAAGTATTTGGATCACCTAAAACCACTTATTGATTGAACTTGTTATGAAATTGGTAAAATAAAATAATAAAACATAAAATAGCGTAAACTCAAAGTCTATTTTATTCTTCCTCTTCACAGAACTACACAAATGACTAATGACAGCAGTGACATTTTGACATTGACACTAAATAGGTAACATAGATTATAGGTACAAAGAGTATACATTCGATGAGGGATCATAGAGTAGAGTTACAATAACTGGTTGAATAAATAAATAAATTTTATAGAACTTACATGATCTGAGTGTCCGGGAACGTTTCTCAGTGCTTGCCTCAAAAAAGTTCCTGGAGTTGTGGTATTTTCGTTGAGTGGTTCATTTTCCGGAGGAGTGTGATCTTCACTTAATCTAACCAATACATGTGCCACTGAAGTTAGAATTAATTTGCAAATTTTCAAAACTACCAAATAGGCAGAGCGCCTAGTTACGTTATCTGCACTCGACATAAAGTTGTTTTTGGTCAGCATCTCCAAAAAGACATGAGCTTCACCTGATATTAGAAAACTATACTGGAATTCGTAACATTTTTCTGATATTGCATCCAAGGCTGGCATTAACATCGAATAAAGTACTTCCAAATTATAAAGTACCTGAAATTGTAAATAATATGTTTATTTAACTAAATATTAAATCATATATAATTGTATATTTACCTCTGCCGGCGTAGCATTAAAAAACATGCTATCCATAGTAATATTCTGTTCTCCAGGTGTGGAAAACAATATTTTCAATTTTTCCATGGTCATAATGTCGCAAGGCATTAACTGGAGAAGGGAATGTCCCATATCTCTAAGCAATGAAAATGGTAAGGTGCTACCAACATTCATCAACTGACAAAAGAATTGGGCGTAAAAATGTTGCTGCGCCATCAAAACTCCAGGTAAAAGATTTTCTGCTTCAACATTCGGTCCATCGTAAGGGTGATGAGGAGAAGAAGTTGAGCTGTCAGAGCTACTATCTTGAGATGAAGCCATATTGGAATTTATTTGTACAACTTTAGCAGATATCAACTAAAAATATTATTATTGTTGATGCAATTTACTATATAGTTATAAATGTATTGTTTTCTTGAGTATACAGAGTGGCGAGAAAGCCATTTTCTTTGAAAATAATCAACATATAATTATCAAATTTTGTGGCTATAAACGATATTGTATTCTTAGTTTTTTTTTGGCAGTTCCTCTTAAAAACTAAGAATACAATACTGTTCATAACCCTAAAATTTGATAATTATATGTTTATTATTTTCAAAGAAAAAAAGACTTGGTGCCAGACTTTCTCGCTACCCTGTATATTATACATGGTGCTCCATAAAGTATAGCCAGCATGGTCTCTAATTTTTATTTGGCTGTATGAATTCAATCAACAAATTTCAAATTACTTTTCTAATTGTTGAACTATGAAATATTCATAAAAATTCATATGCATCTTTTATCAGCCTGTATCTCACAAACTAACAAAATTAGAGAAAAATTGCGACAGTCATACAACAACTACCCTAAGCCAAATTTTTTTACTAAAAACCACATAAAATAATTTTTTTTTGTCAAAATATTTATTTATATATCACTCACCATTTTATCTCTGATAGGAATTTGCGACAACAATTTTCTATCTTCGGTAGGCTCCAACGGTTCGCCATTAATAAACAACTCCAATTTGCAATGTATTCCAGGCTTTATCCTCCTCAAAATATATTTTCTTAACGACGACAGAGTATCGTTAGAGTGTGTATACAGTTCCAAATCTTCCACTTGCCTATTAGGACTTGAAAATCTCACAACCAGCGTCAAATGTTTACCGTGACAAGCTCTGTGTAACGGCAGAATTTTCCTCTCCCCCACAAAAGTGTTATCACATTCACTGATGTATTCGTGTAAAACTTTCATCACCCTGCATATTTTTATAGCTTCCGCTTTGATGCGATTTTGGAGTTGGGTAGAATCAAAATCTTTGTCATTTGTTGATTTTTGCAAAATCGTTAAGGTATCATGATGTGCACGTAATCTATCATAACATTCCGTTATATAATTTTCATGGAAAACCAACTGCGCCTGTGACAATCTTGTACCCAAATTAGTAGAAACTTCTTTCAACAACTCTATAGCTCTATTCGCAATATCGTTGGGGCATAAAGTTACCACTTTCCACAAATAATCCAGTCCTATTAAATCGGGGTCTTCTGTTAGAAGAGACCTTCTTTTATACTTCACTTTACCTTCTTTTATGTTGACAGCTTTGAAAAATCTTTCAAAACATTTAATTCCACTTTCGGTCAATAATATAGGGTCTATTTGTAGAATGTTATTTTCGAAAAAATCTTTGTTAATACCCGGATCCAAATCAGGTTCGTCTCCCATTAATTTAGAGAACCATTTAAAGCAAGCTTCTCTGTCGCTTTGAAAAACCGCGTTTTCCGCCAAACACTGCCATATTTGTTTAGCTTGTTCGGCACACAACCACAACTGTCCGTCTTTAAGGAGAAATCTTAAAAAATTTAGTCTTTCTTGTACTTGTAAAGCATGACAATATCTACCGTCCGGTATATAAGATTCACTGGTTAATTCTTGATTGACTTTTTGTAATTCCCGCAACTTTTCCATGTAATTACACAAACTTTTTGTTACTAAAATCACTAGAGAATGTTGATTTTGCAGCCTTTCGATTACCTCTTGTCTGTAATAGATATGATGAGTACGTTGGCTATGTCCTCCGTTTGTATTTTGTTCGTATAAAGTACAAATTTCCCGGATTTGTTTTAAAGCTGGAAGTACCCACATTTCACCGTTTTCGAGTTCTTCTACGCATTTATCGAGCCACACTGTTTTTTGGGCATCTCGTTCTTGGGAACAGCTGTAATCTAATATTTTAACGTGTGCTGCTAGTGCTTGATCCATTATTTCCGTTGGAACATCTTCTGCGTGTGCTAAATTCCAAAATAAAGTCAACACTTTATGAGCCATTACACCATCCTTATCGTCTTCAGCTAATCTTCTTATTAACTCTAGTAGTCTTTCTCTCTGTCTCTTTGAAGCGGACGTCCAGTTATTTTGGAAACATTCAAATAGATGATCCAACTGTTCCGCACTAAAATCCCACGCTAATTTTGCAAGTAAATCATGTACGTTTTTTACTATTGCTTCGTGTTTTCCTACTTGCGCTGCCCATACAGCATCTAAATCGTGTAAACTCAATGCTCTTTCTTTTATAACGAACCGAAGAATCTTTTCCAATTTTTCTACATACTGTGGCTGATGAAGGGAATCTCTTAGCACTATTTCCAATACCTTATTATCGTTTATCCACTTTGCCATGCGTTCGGGTGTTAAATACTCTTCCTCCTCCATCCCGTGATGTCTGTTTGGATAATATGTAACACTGGAAATTACTTTGTTTATTTCATTCAAAGCATTCATTTTACCATTAAAACTAGATATTTGTAACTGTCTAAGTATCATCGTTAATCTAAAACCTTCTAAAGTTCTAATGAGTTCTTCTTGATTGGGAACTCTGGATGCTAAATTTTTTGAAGCTTTAATAATGGCTGACACAATATCACTTTTTTGTTCGTTTTTAGCTTCCTTTTTAAGTTCCTCATCAGTTAATTTATCCAATATACCAGGTATCATTTCCAATATTGGTAGAATATATTTATTAATAGTGTGAACTGTCAAAAACTCGAAGCATAATCCAAAAGGCCTTAATAAAGCAAACACTATAGATATACTTAAATTTTTTCCCGATTGAAAACGATCTAGGAGAATCTGAAACCCTCCCAATTCACCGAATTTGTTGATTAGATCTACCAGCCACCCTCTAGGGTTTCTTAAATCACTCGATGGTCTAGCAAATAGTTCTTCTTCGGATAAATTTGTATTTGGACCTGCGGTTTCACTCTGCCTTGAAGAGTTAAAACTATGGAATTTATTATTTGGATTTAAAACCATAGCAAGCAAATCTAGAAGAGGAAACCAGTCATGAGGTAATTTAGCTACGCATAATTCTACGAGTTTGAGACAATTTTGGTAGATACAAGCATGGATATTAGGTTTCCAGCTGGACACTGCATCGTCTGTTAATATTTTAGTAAATGATATCGTTAGTCCTTCTCTGAAGAATCTTTGACAAGGTTCCGATCTTGTATCGAGATTTTTTCGGGCTAAATCGATAGAGACCTTCAAGAGACATTCTAGTTCTTGATCAGCCAACACTGGAACTACCCAACGTAAATTTGATATTTTCTCATCTAATGAAGCTAGTTTGTCCTTGGGAAATTCCGGTTCAAAATTTTCATCTTGGATATCTTCAGCATTATTTTCAGATGGTCCAGGAGAAGGTCCCTATAAAAAAGTATTTTTTTATGAAATTATTTTTGATCTCTCATGTTTTTAGAACGAAGAGAACTATCATAAATTATTATCCCTGTCAAGTAGCTAACCGCTCCCAACTTACTTACAAATTATTATTATTAAATTGAAAAACAGAAAAAATTTAAAGACTTTTTCAATAGGAGTATTTTTTAAATCAAAAACATTTATTTGCCAATCCAAGTTATGTAACAATTACTTCTTATTAATTGCTTTAACATATCATCAGATAATTTTGATCTGGTAAAGATAAAAAAGCCCATATAACTCTAAATCTTCATTGTGGCTGAATGTAACTGCATTACACATCTTCAACATTGTATTCAGTGAGTCAGTCTTTCAATAGATTGCAAATACACAGGATAACAAATAAAATATAAGAGAAATATAAATTTCTTTGATAAATTAATAAAGTAAAACCTCAAAAACGTTTGGATGAAGGAGCATAAATAAAAAGTTTCACTTTCTATGTACCTAGTTGTTTTGAATAAGTGATCATATATTTGATATTCAAAATCTTATTATTCTTTATAAAGAGGATTGGCAGGATTTCATGTACAATACTTCTGAAGTTACTTGTTCCATTTTTTTACTCTCTTCCAGCAAGTTTGCACCACTTATATATCTCTATCTACAGGTATTTCATCACTAACTAACTGTAGAATGTTAAAACTATTGTCATATGTCATACTAGATAAGAATAAGGTTATACTTTCAGAATATTTGTTTAGTTATTTTAAAAATTGTCTGATAATTACAATAAAAGAAGCTAAATAATCAAATATATTCATAATTTGTACCTAGGTTATTTCAACTCAGAACCCTTAATGTCAGTTTGCAAGAAAATAAATTCAATTATAGGAATAAAAATGATGAAGCATCAAACTTCAAACAACAATATGATGGAAAAGAAAAAGAGCATGGAGTCTTTCATGTAATTAATTGACAATGCTTACTTAATCTCAATTTCATTATTTCAAAGGTATTATTTATATATTGGCAATTACCTGTATAAGAACTCAATTGGTATTTTCAATGAGTAGATATTTTTAAATTTCAAAGTATACTACACTTTCTTTCAATATATTCTATTTATTTAATATTTTTGAAATGATAATTTTGTTTGATATTTGAAATAGAACAGTATCATTTTATCATTGTCTACTTTTATAAATATCTACAAATGATA